>LR544203.1:44438-181551 GCA_900536305.3 Caenorhabditis sp. 40 LS-2015
CCCCCCCCCCCCCCCCACATCAGTGTTCTCTCTATCCCAAGGACAATGTGCCGCCGAAAACGACGAACCAGCGTCGTGGTTTTATTTCTCACTTTTTATTTTTCGTTTCACTTCTCCCGTCAA
Organism: Caenorhabditis sp. 40 LS-2015; assembly: GCA_900536305.3. Classification (NCBI taxonomy): domain Eukaryota; kingdom Metazoa; phylum Nematoda; class Chromadorea; order Rhabditida; family Rhabditidae; genus Caenorhabditis; species Caenorhabditis tribulationis. The sequence goes on from LR544203.1 coordinate 44,562, forward strand.
CCACGACTTGTGTTTCCTCAAACTGCTAGTTTTTCTTTTTCGTTTGACAAAAATAATCCCCAGGGTAGCAAAAAAAAGCTTATTGCATTCGAGTTCCCGCGGTCTCTGTTGCACTTTGGTGTTCTTTTTGTGCTCCAGCGAAAGAGGACGTTTTTGAGGCGCCCGAATGTTTTCGAAACATTTTTTACATGGCTAATAAAGCTTGTGACTTGCTTTTTTTGATTAGTTACCAAGTGTATTCAATCAAGATAGTTTTACGGTAGTTTTTACTAAGTTTTTTTCAAGAATTTTTCAACAGAAAATGTTGCGAAATTGGGAGCTTCCATTTTTTCATTACCTCGATGATTCAAGTCAATTAGTTCATCGTTCATTGTACGGCACTATTGACAGAAAATGGTTAGCCTTGTAGTTTTCATAAGTGGTTTTTTGATATTTTTTCTTCTTTAAAAACGTTGCTTTCCTTGATGTTCATAAAGCAACTTTCACATTGAATCGTTTGCAGAGGTTGTGTCATGAATCTACGCAGTCCTGCTGCACCTTCTGTTGCAACTCTGATGAGTTTGAGCGATCAGTTCGAATCGCTTGAAGCTGCGATTCAAAATCTGAATCAGCAGATTGCAACTATGCGCCAAGAGTCGAACGTGAGTTCTTTAGTTTTTTCCACTGACTAGGAAAGGTTGTGAACAGGGATATACCACTTCAGTATGTGATGGGTATCATTGGAAAGAGCAGGTTTTGAAACGTATGATGGCGTTTTCACAAACTGCTGTCGACTTCCAGAAGTCGAGTTATGAACTTCTGAAGTTTCTATTTTGCACGCGCAACACATTGGCTAGTCTTTGGCCTGCAGAAAGGCAACTACAGAAGGTCATAACTCAACTTCTAGAAGTCGACAGCAGTTTCTGAAAACGCTATTATACATTTCCAGCTATTATACAAGCCTGCTCTTTCCAATGGCACCAATCACATACTGAAGTGGTATATCCCTGTTCACAACCTTCCCTAGTAAGAGAATCTTCTTTTTGTAGGGGTCGCTGAGAGGAGCCATCACTGAATTGAGTTCGCTGGTAGAATCCCAAGGAGCCATAACAAAACTGTACCAACAACAACTTGGAGATGAACTTCACGGGAAGCTTAATGGTACAGTACCGGTCAGAAAAATATACAACTTGACCGTTCTCAGTGCAAAATGGTCAATTTTGAGCAGTTGAAAAAGTATGTTCCAGGTACTCGATTTTTATAAAACTTGGTGAGTGTATTAAGCAACCCTAGATCTTCATTTTTGTAGTTGACAACTTTTCAACAAAATGGCTGTGAAGTGAGTTACGTCGCGTAGAGTTACGCCACATCAAAACTTTGTAAATTTTAGTGCAATTTTCGAACTTTTTTGAACCCATGGTCTTAAACGCGACATAACTGACTTGATTGCGATTTTCAAAGGAAGTTGTCAACTACAAAAATGAAGATCTAGAATTGCTTAATACACTCACCAAGTTTTGTAAAAATCGAGTGTTTGGAACATACTTTTTCAACTGCTCAAAATTGACCATTTTGCACTGAGAACGGTCAAATTGTAAATCTTACTGACCGGTACTGTATTTGATAGAGCACTTTTAACATGTCACTTTTTCGTTTCATAGATTCGAATGTGGAACGAATCGCCCATCTCGGTCACTTCCACTTCCACATCGCTCCGAGTGTTCTCACCTCTTGCGAGAAATTTCTCCTTTTCGAGTCAAAGCTGCCATTGGAAACAAAATTCCGGCTGGCCACCAAGTACGAGTTGAAAAGTCTGATCGTGAGTGAGCGGAAAAAATGGAACAATAGTTGTTTTTTTACAGGAAAAACTCATTTCGGAGATGAATAATGTAGAAGAGATCAAATCAGTTTTGCGAGAACATTGCCTGAAGCCACTCGGATAGAGCTCGTGGAACGATTGATTCTTTATTTTGAATAATGTTACTGATGTTCTGAATGAAATTTTGTCACTAATTGGATGTATCAATTTATTGTTTTTTCAAAGAGAGTTTTGCTCTATGCTGCTTCTTCAGCGTGGAAACAGGTACAGTACCAGTCGAGAAAAACTGGGATTCCGCGATTTCTAGTAGAGAACTTGAAAAAGTGGTTCCCACACTTCTGGTTTTTGAAAGTTGATTTTGATTTTTATTATTTTGTTTCTGTCTACATCCATTTTCGTAAACACTAAATGGCACATCGTGTAACTCCAAACTTTGTCTGGGTGATGCTTAAGTAAGTCCTAGATTCTGAATTTGAGCCTTTTTCAGTTCACAGCAGAAAGTCTGACGTTTTCTGCTGTTTCACCACATTCATGAATCCGAAAATTATCTGATGATTTGCTATGTCTAGTCGGAAGCTAGAAACCCGGACATCCGGAAGTCCACAAAAAATCAAAAAACAACTCAAACAACTATTCAAATTTTTCTGTTCCATGTTGTCCTCAAAAGTTGAAAGATTCCCCGAGACTATAATGACTCTACGATTTTGAATTCCTCCCGGTGAATTCTAAACACTCCAGCAGGATGTCTGACCACTGGGAAACACATAATATGCATTTCTAGATTGTCGGAAGAGATTTTCTGTTTCAGATTGATTTCGAAAGCGTTCAACGATTTGACAAGGTTAGTACGATCTCTTTAAGAAAACGCGAAACCAAAATCATTCCGAAAAATCTCGGTATCTTCAAATGGACCACGTGAAACTCTAGAATCTGAACAAAAGTTTCCCAAGTTCGTAACCCTATGACCCCCAATTCCGTGGATTGATTTTTTTTTCTCCCCCCGAAAAATCTCACTCTGAGAACTCCGAGTCAGTTTCAAAAGTTCCCTGTCCAAGTGTCACTAATTCTCTGCGTCGAAACAGTGTGAGTCTCTCGGCAGTTTTTTCGACCACACCGACCACACCTATTCCAGAAAAATGGAAAACGGAGCCTCGTCTGCCTACAATCGCATTGACGCGCGCGTCGACGAGACGCTACAGGCGGCCGCCAAGATTCTGAGAGATCTGAAGATGGAGCAAGAGGAGGAGAAGGTCAAGAAGACGTTGATCTCGATCACAGAGACTCGTGCCGAGGGTGAGAAGTTGTGGTCGGAGCGGTCGAGATTGAGAACGAAAAGTTTTCAGAGCTCTCTTGCACCTCTGTGGAGACCCGCGGCACCATCACCATCGGAACCGTCCATCGTTCTTCGAAAGAGCCGAAAGCCACGATTCGAACCCCAAGTGACTCGATGAGATCTCGCAACTCGGTGTAAGCAGTTTTCAACTTTTATCTTCACCAGACAACTTTTTATTCAAAATTGTTTTGGAAATTTCAGATTCTTCCCACCGGCGACCGTCGGAGAAATGGGCGCTTCGCGTACCAACTCAACACTTTCTGGAAGCTCCACGGGCACTTATTTGGATATGTAAGCACTTTGCAAAGTTTAAGATTTTCAGTTTTGAATTTACAGAACGTCCACGGAGGTCGCGTCGACACCGGAGCTGTAAGTTATGATCATAACTCGTTTCCGGGTGGCCGAAATCCGCTGTAAATGCTACCAATCGATTTGGTTTCACGAGAGCTTTCGAGTATAATCACGACCTAGAAGTAGAAATTGAAAATGTTCGGCCATTAGATGGAAAAGTTAGGCCACCATCAGAACTCGGTTTAGCGTTGTCCAAATTTGTTGAAAACTAGACCAATTGAAAAGGTAAAGCAAGAGCTTTCGAAAGAGTTTAATTATGACCTAGAAAACAGATTTGAAAATGTTAAGCCACCAGGTTGAAAAATCTGGCAAAAAGTGTAATGGGCTCAAAACTCGCGTCGAGATTGTTCAAATCGGCTGAAAATGCTACCAATCGACTACAAATGACAAGAGCTTTTGAATGAGTATAATTATGAATCTGAAATAAGTTTTGAAAAAAGTTAGGCCATCGGGTGAGAAACTTCGGCCGCGATCACAACTCGCCTCAAAGTGGTCCAAAACAGCTGAAAATACCACTGATTCAGATTTCCAACTGCCACTTACATTCCGGCTGGCAAGAAAGTGTCCGAGATCAAGGTGGGCGTGGTTTTTAAAGCGTAAAACTTTGGAAGCTTTTCAGATGCCCATCACTCGTCGCGCTCAAGCCTCCACGTCTACCCAGTCCATCTACCGCATGGAAGTTCAAAAGTTGGCCATCGAGCCGCTGGTGGACATTAGTCATTTGTGAGTTTTACGATTTCAAGAACTTTATAAGATTTTGACTTTTTTTCAAGTTCCAGATTTTAGGAAATGTCGTGGTGTGAAGAAGTCGATGCCAGACGACATGTTCCCAAAGGCTGACTACTTGTGTGGAAGCGGCAAAGCCAATCTGGCGGTAAGCTCCGCCCCTTTTCCAATACAAACTTCAAATGTACCTTCCAGATGTCCCCGGTGACTTCTGCCTCTTCTCTGTGCTCCACCACGTCTTCTCTGACGACTACAGCTGGAGAAACCGCCTCCAGCCTTGCCTACCTCCCGATGGAGTTCGTCTCCACCGATGGTCGTGTGAAGATGTTGTTGAAGCCGGTGGAGGAGAACAAGAAGAAGAAGATTCTGAAGAAAGAGCCTGAGGAGTTCCCCATCGTGCCGAAGCAACTTCAATCGTGCACCAAGTTGAAGACCGTGGACGATAAGCGTACCAAGTTCATGGCCAAGTTCTCGTTCTTCAACAACTCCATTGATTTGTCGGGAATCTGGAATGGAGCGAAGAAGGGCGGAAGTCTGGTTATCAATGGACAACACTATTCGGTCTAGAAGCAATTCTGAAGATTTTTTCTTTTTGTGAATGTCATGCAATAAAGTGAATTGAATTGGTTTTCTTTGTGTGTCTGTCCTGCTAACCATTGGATCAGCTCGCAAAGTTTTGAGTCAACATTTATCTACCGATTGGAACGAGAAATGTTTGAAACTTGTACATTTTTTGAGTTTCTGGGTTCACAAACTTTGTCCGGATGACCAAGCTGAAATAACTAATCAGTTTCAGATGTTACGGTTGGATAATTCGACACACATCCTCGAGTGTTACAAAAATTTTCAAATGCAGACCAATCGAAACAGAAATTTTCGTTGTGTGTTGTTTGTGGTGTACTATCAGCTCGCAACGTTTTGAAAAAATCATAACTGAAGAACTAATTGTAAATTTATTTGAGCATTTCTTGAAAACCATATGAAACAGAGAACCTCGGAATTTTCGGAAACCAAAAAGCTGCATTTTTCTTTTTGTTTTCCCATGTTCTTTAAGAGTGTTGTAATCAGTCTCTATCGAATTAATTTCAAGAAATCTCCCTACTTTTGAATATAAACTGAAACTCAAATTTTCTGATTCACGAACATTATGAAACGGTAACAGTCTCCAAAGTCCTCTGATATATGTCACATTTCTTGAGATTCTGGGTTCACAAACTTTGTGCGGATGACCAAACTGAAATCTTCCTATTTTTGATGAAAAATGGAGCAGAATATTTTTGCGACCACTTTTTGATTTTTGATTTTCTGTGCGTCCAAATGTCCGGATGTTTCTTGGTGACTTTTGGAAAGAGCAATCAGAAAAAAGGAGATGGGACGATACATTAGAGATAAAGCGAGCAATCAGAATCTTCTACGACTCATGAACTCGTTGAAACGGTGACTAGTTTCAAATTCATGATAGGTAATAGACTGGTATTTCGATAACTGTCAAGTGATTGAGCACCTCTTATCGACGAGTGTGATAAAAGTTCGATGAGCAATGAGTCCACGACCCAGCCGGGATGATTCATTTGAAAAGATTGCCGTTTCGGACTTTCGGTTTCTGGTTGTAGTGCGAGCTTTTGGGTTGGTACATCGTAATTATCGTAGTCATACAGTAATCTGAAAATGAGTGAACCAAATTTCGAAGGGACTTTACGCAACATTACTAACTTGATTGCGACCTTCCATGAAAGTTTTCTACTACAGAAATGAATATCCGTTTTCTTTATACATACAACTAACTTTCAGAAAAATCGAGTCTTTGGATCAGACTTTTTCACTCCAAAAATCTTCGCGGTTTTCAAAGAAAAATGACTAATGCACTACTCACGGTAGAAATATTCAGCTTTAAATGTTCGATTACTATCGGTAGTTTTTTGCCAGTCTCGAGTATCATCAAAACGTCCAATTGTTCACAAATCAAAACAGAAAATTCTCATTTTTCGTTTAGAATTCCGAGTTCTGTCTGTTTGTCGAGACGTCCAAACAGGAAAAGATATCGTGAAAGGTGGTTTTCTTTGTGAGCACTGAATTTGAAGCACATGTGTTTCAAAAGTCTTCTCGGGTGTGTTTATATTATTATCCAATTTTTTTCGAGTAATTCAAAAGTTTAGAAAACTGTTCCGAGTCTTCTTTCAATGTTTCTTGTTAGAATCTTTTGCTATAAGAATGATCAATTATCACTTTGACCAGTTATTTTTGACATTTGTCTTTAAAAATACCTGCAAATTTTCAAAAGCGCACACCAGGCTGTGCTTCTATTACAGGTTTTACGGTGTTTACAGTTGCCTAAAAACTCACAAATTGAAAAAAATAGAGTCGTTGGAACATACTTTTTCAACGGATCAAAATTGACCCTTTTTCAGTAAAAATCACCTTTCGGAGAAAAGTTTTACCCGGAATCTTGAGTGTTATTGATATTTTAAAATCTGCACCGATCGCAACCGAAATGTTTGTTGTATGTCTGTTCTGATGCTCATATTAACCTGACGTATTATCAGCTCGCAACGTTTCGAGTCGGAGAAAGCATCGGTGTACTAAATTTTGTCACAACTGGAGCATCTCTTGAAAACCACATAAAACAGAAAACCTCAGATTAATTGAAAACCCAAACACTGCAGTTTTCTTCTCTGTTTCCCAATGTTAAGATGCCCTTCAAGAGTGTTTAGAATACAGGAATTCGCCGAAACACTTTCGAAAAATCTCCCAACTTTTGAGGATAACAAGAAACACAAATGTTCTGGTTCATTAATGTTGTGAAACGGTAACAATCTTCAGTCTTCTGATCAGGTATTACCATAGCTATGGCAATGGTTGAGCACTTCTTGCCGACGATTGTGATAGGAATTTGGGTGAGTAATGAGACCATCACCGAGCCGGTGTGACCCATCGGAAAATATTGCAGTTTCACATGTCTGACTTTGGATTCTTTCTGACTTTGGATTCTAGTGCGAAAATGTGTTACAATCCATAACCAAGAGTATTAGTTTTGGGAATGTTTTCAGTGCAAAATGTTCAAACTTACGCAGCTGAAAACTGAATTCCCAGTCTCATTTAGAACCGTGCCAACGAATTCCTCATATAAACTTGTTTATTACCCCATAGAAAATTGTCAGTTTCTTCCTGTAAGAAGCTTTCAGTTTCATAGTCAATATGTTACTTTCAGTAGAAAATGGAGATTATTGTCAGTTGAGTAGGGACAGTTTGAAATACATAATCTTGTCTACTCGTTATCCTAATTGACTATCTACAGTGCTGGCCAAAAGTATATCAACTTTGGTGATTTTCAGTGCAAATTGGTTAACTCTAGGCAGATTAAAGAACACGTTACGATAATAGGATTGTTCTGAAATCTTGTGGGTGTCTCTAGATCTCTGAGCATCTCTAGATCTTGCCGTACCGTTTCATGAGATTCTGGGTTCACAAACTTTGTCCGGATGACCAAGCTGATATCTTGCTATTCTTCATAAAAATGGAACAAATGGTTGTTTGCAACCACTTGTTGATTTCGGATTTTCTGTGCTTTCAGATGTCCGAAAATGTCTTTTAGCGGATTTCGCAGATTCAGCGAGAAATCAGAATCTTTGCTGATTCATGAACTTGTTGAAACGGTTACTAATTCCAAATTCATGATAGGGCAAAGACTAGTATTTCGACAACTGTCGATTGATTGAGCACTTCTTATCGACGATCCTGATTAAAATTCGGTGAGCAATGAGTCCATCCCAGCCTGGATGATTAATGTGGAAAATTCGAAGATTACCGTTTCAGATTTTCCATTTCTGGTTGTAGTGCGAGCTGTTGGGTTGCTACATCGGCGAAAATCGGAGTGAATTGAATTTCAAAGTCCTTTTTTTTCAAAGTCACACAACATGATTGCGATTTTCAATTTTCCAACTACAGAAACAAAGATCAATACATCCTCCGAATTCAGAAAAATCAACATTGGATCATACTTTTTTCACTGCTGAAGCTTGAAAATTTCGCACTGAAAAAACAGCATCAGGACTGCCTTTCTGGGCGACGATTTTGGGTTTTTGTAAAACTCATAAACCCTGACGTTTTTCAAAGAAAAATGACTAATGTACTGACGGAATAAGATTCAGCTTCAAATGTTTCGGTTTCTTCGGAAGACTTGATGACTCATTTCCTAGCCTCGAGTATTATCGAAATGTTCGAATGTGCACGAATCGAAACAGAAATTTATGATTCTCGCTTTTAGAATTCCGAGTTTGGTCTGTATTTTCAGACGGCATATCTGGAACAACTATCGTGGAAGCAGAATTTTTATTAATCAGAATACCCCAGCACTGAATTTCGTAAAAACTTGGACCGCTTTTGAAAACATTACGAAACAGAAAACCTCCGAGTTTTTTTCCGAGACAAACCAAAAAGTGCAATTTTCTGTGTTCCCCCTTATTCAGATGTTACGTAAACAACACGGTAAGACATTCTCTCTTTCATGAACTTCTTGAAACGGTGTTCTAGAATCACGAAAGTGTTCAGAGGCTAATACTCAATGTTTTATTTTTGCAGTTTCAGACTTTCGATTATGGGACGAGATTTGGAGCTGGTGTAATTTGGAAGATTCTTCATCTCTATGCCACTATCAAGTTCCCAGAACGTCCTCAAATCAGTGCCTTATTCAAAGGAAGAATGACTAGGAATCTTTTCCGTTTCCGTTTTTTTTTTTAACTTTGAATCTTGTCAGCTACTTGATTTTCAAAAGGTTGGACACGTTTTTCAAACACTCTTTTACCCTGATCATGAATATGAACTGATGGCTTACTTCTCTTCCCATAGAAAAGAGACTCAATTTCAATGGAAATGGCACACATTCTATGCACAATTTCTGAATTATCAGAGAACGTTCTGAAACTAAAACACGCGGACCATAATCGATTAACCATTCTCGATCAGTATTCCGTCTCCAACTCCAATTTTCCGAATCTATCTCAAAAAATATGATACCTGGTGTAAAACTGTTTATACCATTCGGTTCTACGTGTCCAAATACACAACACCACCAACTTTCATCAAAATCGCACAGTCCTAACTCGAGCTATACGACTTCAAAACGCCAGATACCTTCGCGCAGAAAAAATCTCCGCCCACTCGCGTTGAGGTGCCTACACACTTTCAGGCTTATGGTAATTTCTTCTCAAAGTTCGATGCAGTCATGCTAAATAATCGAAACTTTTGTAAAGCTGTAGAATTCATAAACCAATAGAAACCGTTAAAAATTTTCCACAGGTTTCATTGGTTCTTGTCAGTCAGTCGTTCAACACCTGGAACATTCTTCCCATCCAGATACAGTATTCAGAGTATTAGTGTCGGTGAGGTCTAATTCGATTTGTCTCGAGATCTCAATCCGTAGAAGCTTTCGTCCAGATGTCGGGTATTTAAAAAAAGTGACTCGGCTTAACACCATTTTTAATGGCGCCATGAAACATGCAACCACATAGCTTTACAAGGAAAATTCCACACAGTTTTCCTGGTGGCCTAGTATTTGCAGATGGCCGAACTTTCCACAATAAAAAACCATGTTAGATTCACTAACTTCGACGAGCTCGTGAATCGAGCCAGAAGATTTCTTGATTTTCTTTTTCGATTCTGTGCGAATCAAATTTCAATATTTCCGGACCATATTTTGAGAACAACATGAAACAGAAATCCAAAACTAGCATCTTCTGTGTTTTCAGATTTCACGATGTCCCTATCCGTTAAACATATCAGTCTTGCACATTTTTTCACAAACTTTCGAGAACTAGCTGAAACGATGTTTGTTCAATAATTTTCCGGTTTCTAAAACAAGACAATTCTCGTTTCGACCAGTTCAACTACTTGGCTCATTCTTGTTTAAATAAAACTTTTTAGAACAAAAAAAATTGTGGAGGGCGAAGTTTTGGAACGGAAATCGAGACGTTTTCAAACTGTCCCATTTGGAAACGTAGTCAAATCTGTGCGTTGCCCAAAGGGAAAATTTTAAAAAATTAACGTTTTCCCGAATCCGTTGGTAACTTTACAGTAAATGGAGAAATTTTCTGATTCATAAAAGTTTTAAAACGGTGACAAACTACAGGATGATGGTAATGCCATTGATTCAACGTCCTCTGAAACTTTTTCAAATGCAGGTCTCTCATGTATGTCAATAAATAATTCTAATTTTGAGTTTTGGGTTCATCATATTATGTTCGACTTTATCTAAAAACTTTTCGAATGATGGTCTCCCAGTCATGTTAATAAATAATCGAAAATTTTGTAAAGCTGTTGAATTCATAAACCAAAGAAACCGTTAAACATTTTCCAAAAGGTTCATTGGATCTTGTCACTCAGTCGTTCGACATCTGAAACATTCTTCCCCTCCCGGATACAGTAATCAGAGGGTTAGTTGTCGGTGTATCTCGCATAATACAAATCGATCGAGATATTAATCGCATCAGTCTTTCACATATTTACACCAACATTCGAGAACTAGCTGAAACTGAATGTTTTCCCCAAAAATTTCCATGTTTCTGAAACTTGAAAAATATCGTTTCGACCAGTTTCAACTATTTACTTTGTTTAAATACTTGACTTTGTTTACAGTGTACCTCGTACCTATAGTTAGTACACATCGAAACATGAAAAATCCGGAGACAGAAAAAGAAGGAGAGATGAACGAGATGAGGGAGAACTATAAAACTGTGGAGGGCAAATTTTCGAAACGGAAATCGAGATGTTTTAAAACTGTCCCATTTGGGAACCTTCTGAAAAGGGAAAACTTCGGAAGAGCCTAGCAAGCTCTAACTGGTCCAAAAACTCCAGAAAGTTCCAAAAGTTGCATATAGTTTTAGAAGACTCCAAAAGTGTTTAAGCGAGCTCTCCTCACTCAAAGTTCTTAAAATTTTCAAACTGATCGAAATCTAACTGGTTTTTGTTTTTTCGTAATATAATTACTTACCGTGTTATCAGCTCACAGCCATTTTTGAAAACCACATTAAACAGAAAACCTCTAAATTTTCGACCAATGAAAAATTACACTTTTCTGTGTTTCCCAATGTCCAGATGTCCTTCGAAGATGAAGAGAAAAATGAAAGTAAACAACTAAAACATTATCTTATTCATAAGCTCTTAGTAACGGTGGTTCTAGAATCACGATTTCAGCCCAAAAGTTATGGAAATCCATCCGATTTTCGATAGGAACATAGAGCAGAATGTGATGTAAGTTTGTTTGAAACCACAATTGTTGATTTTCAGATAAATTTTGTGGAAATTATGCATTAAACAACCAGATAAATTATCTAATTCATCATTTTGTTGAAGCCGAGAAAAATCATTACTTTTTGATAATTGTCTTGTAGCTCTCCATCTGGAGCGATTTTCATCTGGGCATTCTGGTAAAGTTTTCAAAAGTCGGTGTGTACCTGATGAGGGGGATTGTACTCGATTGTACCAATCTTGAAAGGACAAGACAATAAATCATCGGACACTTTCGTCAATACCGGGACTTCTATCGTCCGCGATAATTTTTCTTGTTTCCCATTTCCCAAGCCGGGAGTGTACTCGATTGTACCAATCTTGTACTTTCTCCTGATGATGCACTTTCCCATCAGCAGAAAGTATGTTATTCTTCCTCCCACTCAATCCATTTCATTATTAAATTCCTTTCCTCTCTTGCTGGACAGTATAAAAGCTCTCCTGCCAGAGAGGAAAAGGGTGTGTGTTCAACAAGGCAATAAAGATGTGATCCAAAATAGGGATGGATTGGTTTTCAAAATATGACACCCATCTTGATAGTATCTTGAAACATTGAAAACAGGGAAAAACCTTGATTTTTCGGAAATCAAAAATTGAATTTTTCTTTGTTCGACCTCGATTCTAGATTTTTCCATCGAAAATCCGAAGACAGAAAAAAAGGAGAGATGAAAGATACGGAGGTGAACAGTATAACTGTGGAGGACAAAGTTTCGGAACTGAACTCCAGACGTTCTTGAACTATCCAATTTGGAAATCTTCTGAAAATTTGCTTCGCAAGAGTCTAACAGGTTCTAATAGGTTCAAAAAGACTCCCAAAGTCTTCAAACGAGCTCTCATCACTCAAACTTCTTAAAATTTCAATTTACTCTATTTAACCGCACTTTTCTGTACTTCTCGATGTCCAGATGTCCTTCAAGATCAAGAGAAAGGGCGAAAGTAAAAAAACTAAAACATGTTTTGATTCATGAGCTCCTCGAAACGGTGTTCTAGAATCATCGGTTTCATCTCAAAAGTTTCGAAAAATCGTCCAACTTTTGATCGAAAAAAATGGAACAGAATGGGATGAAATGGTTGTTTGAAACTACAAATGTTGATTTTCAGATACTAAGTTTTCTGTCAAGTATCATAGAACCAGATAAATTCTCTCATTCATGATCTTGTTGAAGCCGAGAAAACCCATAACTTTTTGATAGTTTCATCTTGTGAACACTTAGTTCTTCATCTGGAGTGATTTTCGTCCGGGTCTCCTGGGATAGTACCCATCTTGATAGTATCTTGAAACATTTGAAAAACAGGGAAAAACACATGATTTTTCGGTAATTGAACATTTCATGTTTCCTTGTTTCCTGGATGCCCAAACTCCCCCGCCCTTGATTCACGAATTTTCCAGACCTTCAAAATTAGTATCCTTCAAATTGACCCCCAACTTTTGAAGACTATCATCGATTGAAAATCAAGAGCCAGAAGAAGAAGAAAAGATGAACGATACGGAGGTGAGCAGTATAACTGTGGAAAGCAAAGTTTCGGGTTTTAAAAAATGTATTTGAAAAAAGTTTTAAAAATTTTCAATACATTCTTCTATACCGTGTTATCAGCTCGCAACCATTCTTGAAAATCACATAAAACAGAAAACCTCTAAATTTTCAACCAATCAAAAAGTACACTTTTTTGTGTTTCCCAATGTTCAGGGAGTTATAGAAAACTTCAAGGGACTTTTTAAAAAAAGTGAAAAACTGAAACATGTTCGGATTCATGAGTTCTTCGAAACGTTGTTCTAGAATTACGATATCAGCACAACAGATTCGAATAATCGTCCGATAAAATGGGGAAGAAAATGGAGCAGAATGTGATAAAATGGTTGTTTGATACCACAAACGTTGATTTTCAAATAAATTTTCTGAAAATTTTTGGTTATTTATCAAAGAACCAGATAAATTCTCTGATTCATGATCTCAATGAAGCCGAGAAAAATCTTTACTTTTTGATCATTGTCTTGTACCTCTCCATCCGAAGCAATGTCTGGGGAATTCTCAAACGTCAGGAAGGAAGGATTGGTTACCAAAATATGACACCCACTCGGCAAATCTCGACAAGTCTTGGCCACACTTTGAGCTTACACAAGTTTTAGCTTTGCTTCTCACAAGTTTGGAACAGGTCACTCACAAGCCTTGCCCAAACTTCGCGCGCACACCACTGGGTCCGAGACTCCCACAAGTTTTGGCCCAACTTTGCGCCTCGCCAGGTGCGGCTGCCAACATCCACAAGTCTTGGCCAAAGGTTGATTATCGATTTTTGATTGGGCGGTAATGCATTTCATTTCCAGTTTTTTATCGTTTTCCATTTGTTTTATCTCACACAATGTGTGTACTTGTTATTTTTTAATTAATACTCTTGATTTTTTTTGAGTTTTTCCTATCTAAGGTTTTTCAGGAGAAAAACAGTAGCGAAAAACGATGGAACGAATCGCCACTGAGAAATATTCAATGGTTGACGAAAGAATCAGAAGAAGCAAAGCTAGGAGAATATCCCGTTAGTAATTGCAAGGAAAGTTCTACAAAATTACTGTATGCTTTCAGAAGAATCATTATCTCCATTGATCCCAGTTGAAAATCAGCCGATTCAAGAGTTCGAAAACTCAGATGAAGTGACAGACCGAACAGAATTCATTCAACATGAAGATAATCATTCAGATGAACATGAGAATTTCGATGATGTGCACGAGAAGGAAGTGGATTCTCAAGTACGATTCTCAGGTACATGATCGGAAAGGAAATGTAAATAACAGAAGAATTTTAGAATCATCTTGCAACATTCCAAGTATTCCCGAGGATAGTGACCGACCTGACAATGATTTTGGCGAGAACAGAAAACACTGTCCGAAGAGAAACATTTGCTTTCAGTGGCCGAAGACGCTATCGGCTATATCTCCGCGATTTTCTCAGAAAATAATGTCTCACAAAGTTTGGGTTGAGACATCTGCTCCATGGCATAATTTATTAGTATGTCTTCTTCAGTAACGGTGAGCTCAAGTTTCCAGAAGAAACGTGCAAGATGAGAGCTATTACAGATAGATCGAATCAATCAGAAGCTGGAAGACTCACAGAAACGCATCTTCGGCCCCTACATTGTACGACGACGACATCACCACCCAACCATACGATATTTGAGAATTTTCTAATCTTTTAAAAATTCTTTCTTTGTCGAATTTTATTGTTGTTTTTAACTCTCTTATATAAAATGGTTTTTTGAAATGTTTTCAACAAATCACAATACAAAAAATTCGGGGGAAGTGATCACTCAGTGTACCACAAGTCTCAGCCAAGTCTTCCACAAGTTTAGCACACGCTTACCACAACTCTTAGAATGATGATACGTAACACTTGTGGAACGCCTGTGCTAGACTTGTGGTGGCCTTGCGCAAGACTTGCCGAGATTTGCCGAGCATCTTCATAATATCCTGAAACATTGAAAAACAGGAGAAATCGGATTTTCGAAAAATCAAAAACTGGATTTTTCCTTGTTTCCTTTTTACGTCCTAATAATCGATTTTCGAAATCTCAAGAACCAGACCAAACAAATTAGCATTCTTCAAATTGGCTCCAACTTTTGAGGACTAGTTGAAAAGGATTTTCGTTTCGAGAATCCATAAAATGTGGAATGAAGATTTTCGGAGATTCGCGGCAGATGCGGAGTGTCGATGGTTTCTTTTCAATCGGATCTGTTCTCAGTGTAACTACTAAGACATGTTCTGACATTCTCAAAATCGTGTTCTAGAATCCCGATAACGTCCCATTCACAATCATCGAATTCAGAACAACAAAAGTTTCGAAAAATCGTCAGATTTTCGATCGAAACATAATAGAGCAGAATGGGATGAAATGGTTGTTTGAAACCACAAACGATTTACATATACATTTCGTGAAACTTCAGGATACGAATCGAAGAACCAGATGAATTCTCTGATTCATGACATTGATGAAGCCGAGAAAAATCTTCACTTTTTGATAATTGTCTTGTTATCTCTTCATCCGAAGCAGGGCTGAGCGAAAAATTTTCGGAACCGATAATTTTTTTTCGTTTTTTCGGTCATTTACCGAAAAAAGTTCGGCCGAAAAATTTTTCGGAACTGAAGACCGAAAAAAAATTAAACGAAAAATTTTTCGGTGCATGAAACCGAAAAAAATTTTGGGCGAAAAATTTTTCGGACATCAAAACCGAAAAAAAATTCTAACTTTTTGTTTGGTTTTGAGGTAAATTTTCTGAAATTTTGTGTGGTTTGTGAGTTCATACGATTTACAGGATGATTTTGAACTCAGTTCATGATAAGAAGTTCGAAATAACGAAAAACCTTCACAAACATGATAAATTCGATATTTTGGTTGAAAAAACACCATAATTTGACCGGTGACCCAAAACACTTTTTTTTTCGTTTTTTTTCGGTTTTTTCGGTCAAAATTTCCGAAAAAAAACTTTTTTCGTTTTTTTTCGGACCAAAAAAACGAAAAAAAAAAATTTTTCGATTTTTTTCGTACCCCGAAACCGAAAAAAAATTTTTTTTCGATTTTTTTCGGAGGTCTTTTTTCGCTCAGCCCTGATCCGAAGCAATTTCCGGGGAATTCTCAAACGTCAAGAAGGTTTGTTACCAAAATATGACACCCATCTTCATAATATCCTGAAACACTGAAAACAGGAGAAAATCGGATTTTTCAAAAATCAAAAACTGAATTTTTCTTTGTTTCCTGGATGTTCAAATTATCTGACCCCAATTCTCAAAATTTCAATGCCTTTGAGATCAGTATTCTTCAAATTGCTGAAATCGAGTCGTTTTCAAACTGTCCCATATGGAAACCTTCTGAAAATTTGCTTCGAAAGGGTCTAGCAGGTTCTAATTGGTGCAAAGACTCTGGAATTCTCCAAAAAAAAAAACTACAGAAAGTTCCAGAATTTGCCGACAGTTTTACCATTAGAAGACTCCAAAAGGGAATGTTATACACCGAGAGGAATCTAACTGGTTTTTGTTTCATCTGTGCTTCTTATTGTTCAACCATTTTTGAAAACCCCATAAAAAGATCGAATTGGTTTCCAAAATGCGACACCCATCTTGATAATATCTTGAAACATTGAACACAAGAGAAAATCGGATTTTCCGGAAATCAAAAACTGAATTTTTCCTTGTTTCCAGGTATCCAAATTATCTAACATCGATTCTCGAAATTCGTAGAGTTTCTATATATTAGGCAAACGGCGGTAAACGCTACCGCGCCCGGCCGTACTAGGCCTCCCGCGAAGTTTGAAACGCCCGCGAAATTTGAATTCAAAAGTTATTTTCAGGCAAATTTCGATTTATTTTCCAGCGTTTTTCTTAATAAGTCATCAAAATAGTTTCTTTTTCGTTTTAAAAATGTATCGAAGAAATTAACCGAAATTTGCCTGAAAATAACTTTTGAATTCAAATTTCGCGGGCGTTTCAAACTTCGCGGGGGGCCTAGTACGGCCGGGCGCGGTAGCGTTTACCGCCGTTTGCCTAATACTACAAAGTCACTGACTGTTGTTGACACGTTTTCAAAGGCGCATGGCATTACACGAAAAAGATATCTCGCCACGAATGATACTGTTTCGGTCTAAAAAGATGCACCATTGAAAGTTTCAAGATTTCAGATCTTTTTCACAAGAAATAACTGTCAATTCGTGACGAGATATGTGGTTCTGTAATGTCATGCGCCGTTAAAAGTGTGCCGAGACTGTCGACCAGAAAAATTAGTATTCTTCAAATTGACTCCAACTTTTGGGGACTAGTTGAAACATATTTTTTTTCTCGAAAATCCAAAAATCTGAAATTAAGGCTTCAAATGGGCGGAGTTTCGCTACAGATGCGGAGTGTGGATGATTCTTTTCGAAAACCGATATGTTCACAGTGACTTTATTCTCATCTACCCGTGCTTATAAACAACTTAAAAGTTTCAAACAAAAACGAAAAAAAAACAATTTGATATTCTTCAATTGACCGTCTCGGCCACCGGTTTCGACGAGATGGTCTCCAGCTTCACGAAATCCTCGGGATCGTAGATGACGCGTATCAGCAGTGAGCAGCTCGGACACTGCGCAACGTCCTCGCCCATCTCCAACATTTCTCTGCAATTTTTTTAAGGTTTTTTTGGCGGGAAATTCAAATTGTTTCCTACAAACCTCGCGATTTCGAACCGATCACCACATGGGCACGGGTAGTGATAGACATCTTTCTCCTCGTCGAACTCGAAATCCTCGATTTCGACCTCGTCGTGGAAGACGGACATTTTACCTGAAAAAATTGGATTTCAGAGGGAAAATATAGAGAAAATTTTGAAATTTTGATTTTCGGCGAAAATTTTGATTCTAAAAAATATATTTCATAACTTTTCAACACCCAAAAATTGCAAAAAATAAAAATAAAAATCACAAGAAGTCCGCAATCTGACGTGATGCATCGCCACTGTCCGCAAACACCACTGCGCACCGTACCTCGACGCCGAAAAATTTCGCATTTTTTCAGCCATTTTTTATGAATTAAAACCCAGTTTTTCGCTGGTTTTCGTTATCCTTCCGGGTTTTTTCGCATGGAATAAATAACAAATAAAAAATTAAGTCAGAAAATCGAAGAAAACCCCAAAAATTTTCAGCAAAATCATGTCGAGGAGGGAGATCTACCCTCTCCGCTCGACGGAGACCATGAAAATGTTGACCGACGAGGAGCTGGAGTTTAGCAACAATGCAATGGGCAACATTTCCACTTGGCTAGAGGATTTCAACAGAAACAATCATCGACCGACGTACGATGCGACGGTTTTGCTGAAGAAGTGAGATTTTGGGGGAAAAAATGAAAAAATCCCGGAAAATTCAAAATGTTCACTCAAATTTTTTCCAGTATCTCAAAAACGCTAGAGCAAGCCACCGAAATGTTCATCAACAACGACCCGGACCCGCTGGACGACCGCCATCCGCACAGGACACATCCAGACTCGGCGCTCGGCAATATTTTGAAGATGATTTTCAAAAACGATGAATTCATGACGAAAGTTAGTGAAAATAGCTGAAAAATGACGAAAAAAACTGCTCTAAATCCAAAAAAAACACCTGGAAACGCTGCCGATGAGGTTTTTGCCGTCTGGGATCATTTTTGATGGTGAAATTGAAAAATAAGGCTAAAAACAGCTTTCTGGACCTTTCTAGGCCATTTTTGATGCTCAAAAAGGCTAAAAATGGTCGAAAAATGCTCCGCACCCTCCAGAACAGATTGACCAAACCCCGCCCCCTTTTCCAGCTCGTCGTCTCCTACATTCTCGTGCGCGACAACGTGGAACTCTCGATCCAAGGATGCCGAGTGCTTCTCGCCTGCGTTCCCGGCCTCGACTCGAAAGTCGTCTTCTCGGAGCCCGACGATTTCGTGCCGCGGCTGTACGCGTGGGCGGGCCCCGACGGCTCCAACGAAACGCTTCAGGGCTACGCGATGGGTCTTCTGGCGGCGGCGTTGGAGAACACGGAGAACGCGAGCAAGTACCGCAATGAGAACGCCGAGCTGGTGCCGTTCGCGTTGGATCGGTTGAGAGAGTTGAGGGTGAGCGGGAAATTTGAAATTTTCGAGTGAAAAATGTCTAAATGTCTATAAAATGCTGAAGAGCACCTGGAGAAGGAGAAAAATGAGCGGGAAATTCAAAAATCTGGGTGGAAAATGCTTGAAAATAAGCTCTGTGAGCGTATGTTTCCCCCCGGTATTAGGCTCCGCCCACAATGCTTGAAAATTATGTCGAAGGGCACACACACTTCCCTGAGAGGCCAGACAGCTCCTGCTGAGCAAAACATACCCGAAATTCGAAATTTTGAGCCGAAAAAAATCCAAATTGACTCCGCCCACTTGAAGCCCTATTTGACCTCAAAAAAGTGCGGGAACTTTGAACATTTTTCAGCTTAAAATGAGTCTGGAAGCATTGCTCAGTGTAAATGAGCAATTTTTCCAAAAATCGAGACGAAAATTTGAATTCTTCCAGGTTCGCGCCAATAGCGGCAAAGATCCTGCGACCACCTCCACCACCACCACTATTGGCCAGACAGAGTAAGGATTTCTTCCCCTTTTCAATTCAAAATCCCTAAGTTTTCCCACCACCACAATTTTCAGCTTCTCCCAGCTGCACATCGACTCTCAGCGACAACAAGACGAATCGCAAGAATCGACGAGCTCCGTAAATCATGCAGGATCAGGGAATGAGCCGAGTTCCAGTCAGACGAATGGGATGGTTCCAGGCGCTGTTGGAGAGAATCGGGACGATCAGTCGAAGGAGAATCTGACCGCCGGCAGATCCGTCATGGATCCACCGCCGCCGAAGAAGAGACGCACAGAGGTGGGCTTGTGATTTTGAGAGAATGTGGTACTTTTGGATGGTTTTCTCGGGTCAAAATGAGCTGAGCATGGTTGAAAATGGTCTAGGTTAGTCTTGGCTCGCCTGGGTTCATTTTCAGTCGATTTGAGCTGATTTTCAAATTTTTTTGACCTCTCTCGAGACAGATTTAAGCTTTATCGCATTCATTTTCCATCTTTTTCCAGCCAAATTGAGCTGAAAATCGCTTTTTGCGATTTTAACGATATCTGGTTGCTCTGGAACCATTTCCAGTCAATTCGGAGCTCGTTTTTCAGTCATTTTTAATCTATTCCCACCAAAATTGACCGGGAAATGGCTGACACTGAACGAGCTCGTCGGTGATAGATTAGAATTCGGTGAAAATGAAGGTGCAGGTTTCTAGGCGATTCCTGGAGCCCTCAATGCCATCTGAACCAAGTTGTCAAGCTCCAGATCATCTAGATCACTTTGAGACAGTGTCGAGCTCGTAGCACTGGTCGTTCTAGCCGTCTTGGCCAATTTTCAGAGTTCTAGATCTTTCCTGAAGGTTCCTAGGCCGTCTAAAACGGTTCAGATTGACTAGAAAAGGACTGAGACCATTTATAGGTCTCTAGGATCTTTGTCCGCGTTTTTAGGTGCTCCAAAGACCTCTCCGACCTTTGAAATAGTGATTCCAAGGGGTTATAGGTGATTCTGGAGGTCTAGGTCGATTTTCAGTGATCTTGCTTTTTTCTAAAGGTTTCTAGACCATCTTAGCCGTTTCTAGGTCACTAGGGACACACTTCCAGGGTATCTGGTCTGTGCTTTTTAAGATCGCCGATCGTTCTAGGCGTCCTGGGCAGTGTGCAGAGCTCTAGGCCACTTCTAGACCATGAATGGTTACTATGGACAGTTTTCACATGTCTAGCCTAGACAGTCCAGGTTGATGAGCTCTCACAGATCTCCAGAATACGACTTCACCCTTCACAGGTCCTGCTAGCTGAAATCCAAGTTGAAAACACATCCCAACAACCCAACACCTTTCAGCCCAACCTCACCTCTCTTCTCCGCGCCGAGCCCACACCACGCGTCCCCTCGTTTCACAATCTTCGAAATCTGGAGGACTCGAACAGCAAATGGGACATCCTTCAACCGTTCCTCATCGGCGCCCAGCAAGTCTACCCGCTGAGTCTTCCCACCTATCAACGATTCATTCTTCAGTATCTGGCCGCGTGTGGAGAGTATCAGGATGTGAGTTTTGGTCTGAAAAACGCTGAAAATCGAGATTTTTTTTCAGTTACTCGTGCAAACGTTCGAAGGCAACGCCCTCGAGCTCCTTCTGGAGTACATCGACCTCGAGAAGACTGAAGACGTTCGGCTCACTTTCGACGCTCTCAAGTACCTCACCTCGCTGCTCGTCCATCGAAAATTCGCTCTCGAGTTCATCGAGAAGGACGGCATCCGGGCGCTGATCCGTCTTCCGAAGACGTCGTTGGCGTCGGTGGGTGTCGTCACATGCTTCTACTACATCGCCTACAATAACGATGTGATGGAGATTCTGTGTCAGATGCCCGCGGAGATTGTTGACGAGACCGTGCAGTGCGTTTTTTTTTGTTTCGTAGGGAAATGAAAGCTGGAAATCGAGATTTTGGAAGCTGAAAATGTCGATTCGACGACATTGTCGAATCACGATTACAAATCGACCAATCTTGACTTGAAAATGTAAAACTCGAGTGGAAAACTTCAAATTTCTACCGAAAAGTGATAGATTTTGACCTAAAAATGTCGAAGTTAGAGTATTCAATTTCAAATTTTGGCCTCAAATTTTAGGATTCGGACTTCACAACGGCAATTTTCAGTCTGAAATTGAGAGTTTCTGCTCTGTAATGGTCAGATTTCAGTCTAGAAACATCAGATCTTAAAATGAAAAAGTTGAAATTTGATCGGAAGTTTTGAAATTTTGACCGAACAATTACAGATTACAAGCTGGAAACCTCAAGTTTCAGCCTAAAAATTTCAGAATTTGACTTCCCAATACAAAAAATTTTGACATAAAAACTTCAATTTTGCATCCGAAAACGACATCCTTACACCTGAAAATGTGAAATTTACGACAGCTTTTCACCTGAAAATGGCCGAAAAATTTCAAAAATCGGTCTCAAATTTTCAAACCTGAAGTCAAAAAAGTCAAATTTTGAACTGAAAAGCATGCTTCTAAATCTTCAAAAACTCCAAATTTTACCCCGTTCGACCCCAATTTTCCCATTTTCACTCATTCATTTTTTCTTCCAGATACGTCCTCTGGTGTCTGGAGCACAGTCACGAGTCGGGCAAAGCCAGCGCGTGCATGTTCTTCTCGCAAACGTTGCTCTTCAAGGCGATCCTGCGACGATTCGATCAGTTCGATGGACCCAGAAAGCTGTTCAATTATGTGAGTGGGTTGAGATTAGGACTGTGCCAGGTTTAGGTTGAAAATCAAGATCAACCTATTTCCTCGACTCAATAATCTCTATCTTGAGTATCTTCAACCCAAAATGCACTATTATCAACTCCAAGGTTCTTCCAGATCTCCACCCTGACCCTAATGCAAAACCACGACGACGCGGAGCTAACCGAAGAGCAAGTGCACACGAGCACCCAATGCGTTCGCTCCACGTGCACCACATTCAAATCCTACCTAGTGGCGAGTGCCTACATGAAAGTCGAGTACTGGAAGAAGCAGTACGGAAGCGCGCAGCTGCCGTGCGGCATGCGCATTCCCGAACTTTTCCAGTCGGAAGTGCCCGCCTACAAGAGCATGAAGTGCTACGAGGAGGGCACGTCGGACGTCGAGGCGATCATTGCGGAGATGTGCAGATTCACGGGTTATACGTTTAGGGAGGCCGAGAACATGCGCAAGATGGGATTGGTCAGGATTTTCTTGGGAGTCCGAGTGTATAGCAGAGATTGGATGAGCATCTCGTCGGGGTAAGAGAACACTGAAAAAAATGGATTGAAAGTGATCGAAATCGAGGCATCGAGCCAGAGAACGTTCTCCTGACTTGGAAACCCGAGTGGCTGCGTTTTTAGGTCTTTAGAAGGCTCTCACGACTTCAAAATGCGACATCTAGAGGGTGTCTAGCATGTAACCGCCTTCACCAACTTTCAAATGGTTCTAGACCATTTCTATCGATTTCCAGGCCATCTGAAACAGCTAGGGATGTCCTACACCATCCAGACCTTTTTCCGCACTCCTAGGTGCTTCAAAGACCTCTCCGACTTTTGATATATCGATTCCAAGGGCTTACAGATGATTCTGGACGTCTAGGTCGATTTTCAGAGCACTTGGGCACTTGCAGCTGGTTCTAGCCTATTTCCATCGAGTTCTAGGCCATCAAAAACAACCGAAATGAAGTTTCAGACTTCTAGGTCATTCCTGAAGGTTTCTACTCTATCTGAAACGGTTTAGGTGGTCTAGAAACCTCGAGAAAAAACCCAGACCATTCCTAGGCGCCTAGGATCACTTCCCGCGTTTCTAGGCGCTTCAAAGACCTCTCCGACCTTTGATATAGGGATTCCAAGGAGTTAGGTGAGATTCTAGAGGTCTATGTCGATTCTCAGAGATCTTGGGTACTTCCAGAAAGTTCCTCTCTACACCACAACCAGCGTTTTCAGCCTTCGCAACGACATGTGCGTGTTCGCGCTCGACTCGCTCCGTCTGATGCTGTGTCAACTGTCCACCCAGGCCGAGCTCCTCACCGTGCAGACCTACAATCACAGCGAGTACGACGGCTTCACAGTGCTGATACAAACATCGCTGGCGCGCATCGACGAGGAGACGACGCTGAGAATGGCGGCGCTCGAGTGTCTGCGGCGATGCGTGTGCGTCGCGCCCGACTGCTGGAAGATCATCATTCACAAGATGAAGAGTTCGGAGGCCGCGGAGAAGGTGGGAAACAGCGGCTCGTCGGCGAAACGTCAGTCGTTGGGAGCACAATCTTCTAAGAACGAGACGACGATCATGAAGCATCTGGAGTCGATGTGGACGGAGATGCGCAAGGCCGACGGGATTCTGTCGATGATCCGGTTGATCAACGTGAAGACGCCGCTGACGGAGGCGGACTCGATTCGACGGCTGGCGACGAATGTGCTGGCGGGGTTGGCCCGGCATCCCGAGGTCAGACAGGTGCTCTCGAAGATGCCGTTGATCGCGCAGGGCGGATTGCAGAGTGAGTGTGATTTGGCTCAAAGAAGGTTTAAGCCAATGAGCACAGAACCCCGTATCCCAGGTTTCATTGCTCACTGGCTAAAAAACCTTTCAAAGCCCCAGCCATCAATTAACGCTCCCCCATGTTTCAGTCCTGATGCGCGAGCCGGTGTGCTCCGACAAACGAGACATCCACGCCGCCTTCTGCAAGGAGGCGTGCCAGCTGCTCCAGGTCGTCGCCGGCAGGAAGATACACTTCGACACGCATGCCAAAGAGATTCAGTCGTCGGTGAGGGTTTGAGATTGGTTTCTAGGGTTTCTAGGTCATCTGAAGCAATTTATTGAGGCTCTAGACCATCTAGATCAGTTTTAAGCCTACTAGAGCGCTGGGTTGTTCGAGATTAGTCGTCCTAAACATCCTGCCAAGTTTTCAGAATTCTAGGCCTTTTCTGATGGTTTCTAGGCCATCTAAGACATTAAGAAACGTTCTAGACCATTTAAACCATATCTCAGCCGATAGACTTGAGTTTTAGGATTGTTTGAACGCTCAGAGAGAATCGAAGCAGATTCTAGCCGAGAAAAACTAGCTGAAAACGAGCCCCTAGTCCCTGAGAATGTTTAAGACCCCCCTACCCCCAAAACGCTCCACTAGAAATAGCCGAACCTCCAACATCCTTCCAGGACCGCTCGCACCGTCAATGGGTCGTCGAGAACACGCAAGTGAGCTTCAACCAGGTCGAACTGCTCCAACTCATCCACGACCACCTCATCAAGAACAAGCTGGGCAACGTGGCGTCGATGCTGAAGAACGAGGCGAAACTGCCCGACCGGCCGGCGAGCCGCTCCACCAGCACCACGTTCATGACGAAGCCGCTGCCGAGCACCGGTGCCAACTTTACGAAAATGCAAACGATGCTGCCGGCGTTGGAACCGCGAACGCTGGAGTCGGAGATCGGAGGAATCTCGTCCAAGCGACCCACTACGGCATCGATGATGTCGCCGATGGCGTCGCGATCGTTGTCGACGGACGATGAGGTGTTCGCCACGCCCACATTGCCGCGGAGATACACCACGTCGGGTGCGTTCCCGAGGAAGCTGATGATCAGTCCGGCGAGATCCAAGCAACGGCCGGTGACACCGGCGGAGGATGGAATGAGGCCGAGTATCGATTTGAATGGCATTGTGACCAACTATTTTAGGTAAGGGTTTTCTGGAGGTGATGTGGACAGACAGATAGAGAGATTGCCAGTACTGAAAATGACCTCAGAATCAAAGTTAGACCATAGACGAACATCCACAGGGTCAGATTGGTAAATGGACTAAAAATAAAGCCCTGAAATTGGTGGCCGAAGATTCTGATTTCTCGAACTTTCTAGGCCATCAATTTTGATCCCTAGACAGCCTTTTTTTCTAGAAACCAACACTCCTCGTGCCAGAACCCGGTCACCACGTGTCCTCCATTCTCGCTCTACTATCCGCACAAGTGTCCCGATCGCATCGAGAAGCCGCCCGTCACCAACAACTTCGCCCTTCGCGTCATGAACCAGGAGCTCCTACTGCCCCACCAAAGAGCGCTGGCTCAGTGGAGCAACGAGCGACAGGTGTTCTCGCGCTTTCGACAGATGAAGCTGATGCACGACGGCGAGGAGTCGTACACGTGCGCCGCGTTCTCGGTGAGGGATTTGAGAGTCGTGGAGCATCTTGAGGGTGTTTGGGTGCTCCTGTGAGTCCTTGTCTACAGCCAGCAGATTCTGGAGGATTGCCAGGTGCTTCTGGAGCAGTTTTTAGATCCAGCAGCATCTTCAGGACCTCATAATGCTCCAGAAGCGTTCGTCGTGCTCTAGGAACAGTTTTGGGCTTTTGGAGGGCTCAAATGCATTCTTAGCGTTCTCCGGTGCTTCTGGAGCATCACTAGAGCATTTTTAGGGCTCCATGAGCACCATTAGGGCACTCAGGAGATCACGGAGCGTCTGGAGCTTCCTCGGAACCACCCTAAGCCTGTAAATTGAGCCATATACCAATCTCCAACTTCCAGACCGACGACGAGCACATCATCATGGGCCACTTCAACGGCGAACTGCACTGGATGAATTTGGACAGCGGCGGCGACGAGAGTCACACGAACTGTCACGGCTCCTCGATCACCAACGTCTGTCAATCCATGGACGGCTCACTGATCCTAACGTCTTCCGCCTACGCGAGGCCACTATCGGCGCTGTGGAGACTCGGCGAGGCGATGCAGAGGGTGCACGTCTACAGGGAGGACAGCCGCGTGTTGTTCGCGAATACGACGCCGGCGAAGATCGTGGGAACGCAGATGAGCAAGGCGGTGGTGTACGATACGGAGACGAATCACATCGTCGACGTCTACTCGTCGGGCAGAGATGGTTTGGGCTATGAGAAGAACTTTGCGTCGTTCTCGCCGGATGATAAGCTCGTTTTTAATGATGGGCTGTTGTTCGATGTGAGGAATAAGAATGCGGTGAGAGCTTGACTGAAAATGAGCCTTAGGAGTATGTTCAAAAGTTTCAGCCAATCCACACATTCGACCGTCTCGCTCAGTGCACCCACTTTGGAACGTTCCATCCGCACGGCAATCAGATTATCATCGACTCGCAAGTGGTTGGTTTTTGTGCGTGGTTTTGAAGTGGCCGGTTGCCAAGTGGCCTGGTTTTGAAATGACCGGTTGTAGACTGCCCAGGTTCTAATCAGAACAGTTTCGAACCGTCCTGGTTCTAAAGTGGGCTGTTGCAGAATGGCCATATTTTCAAAACGTCTCGCTTCCAAAAAAAAAACTTTCTTACAGTACGATCTCCGCACATTCCGAGTGCTCCATCACGTTCCTGAGTTGGCTCGCTGCAAGATCACCTTCAACTCGACTGGGGTGAGTTTTGAAATGGCCAGTTCTAAACCGTCTTAGTTTCGAAATGACCGGCTATAGGACTTCCTGGTTTCAAATCATCCGGTTCTACAGGGTGACCCATAAGTATTGACACCAAAGTTGCGCGTGAGATATGCGGTATCTACAGTGCGCAAGTTCAATCATTTTTAGATTTTTATATAATACTAACCTTCATCTATTATCCCACCAATTTTCATGACATTCTGTTGCGTATGAAGGAAATGGTGGATCCTTCTTCTTGACCTACTACCATTGTCAGACAAGAAAGCATGGTGTGCGCCGGTATGCACGTTTTCAATGTCGCATAACAACTCAGCCAATCGCTCAAATCGATTTATCTTTTTTTCCTCGTGTTAACAAAAAATAGGACTACACGGAACCAAATTTTTTTCTAGAATTCAAAACGTTCTATAAGGTTGTTGGAGCCGTAAGAATGAACATCCTTGAATTGATGCTCTGAGCAGAAAAAAGCTGCTATTGACCCCGGAATAGCGCAAGGTTTTAAGAGAAGGATCTTGAAATGATTGTTAGGTTTTATCCTTTGTTTAATTATAAAAAGCTAAGTTCTCGCTAAGAAATACACAGAGTTAAGCACCAAAGAAGCCCGACACCATTTGCTTGCCACGCGCTTTTCTTGTAACATAAGTGTCCTACTTTGAAATAAAAAATTTTCTGTGCAAGCCAGCAAAAACGGTTAACAACTACAGAAACTAATGCAAGGATATTTAATCTGCATTTAGTTGAAATGGTAGAAAACTCCAATTTGCGTCGATTTGGAAGTCAGAACCGCCAAAAACCTTAAATCTAACAAATCTAGAAAAACGAGCAATCTAGATTTGACGTCAGAAAATAACATTGAGTATTCCAGAACGATCAGGCCCGCCTTTTTCACCTCAAACACATCTAGCAGCGTTTTAAGTTCAATTTTCCATAGTTGGTGGACGCACAAAATCGATTCATAGTAACCCATATTTAAACTTTATCGGTTTAAAAGTTTATAGAGAATTGTGCCAGAAAGTTCTTCTATCTAACCATCTCAAATTCATCCCTCAAATGTCCGCCGTTCAAAAGACCTGATGCCCAAAAAAGGGAACTACCTCCGTGATAGTGGTGAGGCATACCTGAGGCGTCTGAAGGATGTAATACGGAAAAAAAGATCAATTCCAAAAACGTTTGTATTTTCAAAATTTTGTGCGTCTGAATTTATAAATTTCAAAATTTCAAAGAATTTCGTCAATTCTCGTCAAAGTTATTGCTGTTTGAATCGGTGTCAATACTTATGGGTCACCCTGTAAAACGTCCCTGGTTACTAACTGTCCTAGCTTCGAAACGACCGGCTATAAGACTTCCTGGTTTCAAAACAGCCGGTTCTAAAGCGTCCATGGTTACAAAAAAACCATTTCTAAACCGTCCCTGGTTTTGAAACGGCCTATTCTAAAACGTCTAGTTCTAAACCGTCCTAGTTACTACACGACCTGTTCTATACTTTCCTAGTAACAGAGTAACCAGTTCTAAAACGTTTCTATTTTGAAATGACCAGTTTTATACTGACCTAAGTTATGAAATGGTCAGTTGCGAAACGTCCTATCCTAGGTTATAATCAAAACAGCGCGAAGCTTTCCCTTGTTTCAAAACGGCTCAAGTCTAAAACTGCCAGTTACGAAACGACCCATTTGTCTTCCAGCACATCGCGTTCGCCGCAGAAACCCACCACCTGATGCGTCGCGACTACCCGGACACCCCCAACTCTCCATTCCGAACCTTCGACACACGCGACTACTCGACACTCACCACGATCGAAGGCCGCCGTCTCATCGTCGACATTGCCGCATCGCACCACGACCAGAAGATGTGCATTGTGGAGCAAGTGAAACCGCAGATGACCGACTACATGATACAGTCGGCGACGCAGATGCGCATGTACGAGTGCGGTCGGACGAAGGACGCCGAGGACGAGGATGAGGAGGAGGAGGATCAGCGGGAGGATCACGCCGAGGGGCAGGAGGACAACTCGAGCGACGACGAGGAGCTGGACGATGACGATGGAGGCAGTACTGTTCGGGATGCGTTTGATAGGATTGGAAGGGTAAGAGGGGTTCGTCTTAGGTTGTGAACCTTAGGCTGTAAATCTTAGGTTGCCTTGGGCTGTCTGAACTGCGGCTGGAAGACATGGATCGGCCTAGACCACTTCTAGACGGCTCGGATTGAGTACGGAAAGTGATTCTGGATCCTGGTGTCCTCCTGAGCAACGATCTAGTCAAGCTTGGGCATCCAGAAAGAAGAGAACATTCTCGCAGTTTCTTCAGGTTTCTAGGGGTGCTATCGACTCTATTATCTGCTCACAACTTCTCTCTATTAGCGGCAGGCTCATTGGCTCTGTTCCACCTAAATCATTGTGTGCTCGGTCGAGCTAGCTCTGTTCCTCATAGAGCAGGCTCAACCCATCGTGTTCCCTATACACCACAGTTTGTTCTTGAGAGAACGAGCTCTGTTCCTTATGCATCAAGATCTGTTCCCTATACACCACATTTGCTCCAATGTAACATCAGGCTCATAGCTCAAGCTCGGTAGTCGAGTTTCGTGTTCCGTATAGATCACGTATGTTCTCCAGTTGTTCCTTATCGAGCACAGGCTCCGCTCGCCTTGTTCCTCATACACCACAGCTTGTTCCTCAAGGATCACATCGTCAATAGCTCAGTGCTCGGAAATGTGCTAGTGGTCGATTGGAGTCAAGCTCGTGTGCCTTATAGATCACCTCCACTCTCATGTTGTTCCCTATCGAGCACAGGCTCCGCTCACCTTGTTCCCTATGCACCACATTTTGTTCCTCAAGGAGCACAACGCCTAGAGCCTGGTGGTCGGAAATGTGCTAGTAGTCGAATGGGCTCAACCTCGTGTGCTTTATAGATCACCTCTACTCTCCTGTTGTTCCTCATCGAGCACGGGCTTTTGGAGGAAATGAATGATCACTCGTGGCTCTGTTCCCTATCGAGCACAGGCTCCACTCAGCTTGTTCCTCATACACCACAGCGTGTTCCCTCTGCATCACATTCTGTTCCTCGAGGAGAACAACGCCCATAGCTCAGTGCTCGGAAATGTGCTAGTGGTCGAGTGGGCTCAACCTCGTGTTCCTTATAGATCACTTCTACACTCCTGTTGTTCCTTATCGAGCACAGGCTCATAGAGCAAGTGAATAATCACTCTGAGCTCTGTTCCCTATCGAGCACAAGCTCCGCTCAACTTGTTCCTTATACACCATAGCTTGTTCCTCAAGGATCACATGGCCCATAGCTCAGTGCTCGGAAATGTGCTAGTGGTCGAAGGGGGCTCAAGCTCGTGTGCCTTATAAATCACCCCTACTCTCTGGTTGTTCCTCATAGAGCACAGGCTCCACTCAACTTGTTCCTTATGCACCACAGCTTGTTCCTCAAAGAGCACAACGCCAATAGCTCAGTGCTCGAAAATGTGCTAGAGGCCAAGGGCAAAAGTGTGCGATCTTTCGTAAATCCTCTCCTCATCTTCTCAGCGAACAATAGAGCAGAGTCCATTTGCAAAAGTGTGCGATCTTTCGCTACCGAATGTTAGATCGACCACAGTCCATTTGAGAAATGTAAGATCACTCTCACTCACAGCTTGTAGAGAGTGCTGAGATGATCACATATGTGCTCGCTTCAACCACAGAAAGTGTGCGATCTCTGTTGCAATGCTCATAAATGTGCTCCATGCACCACGGAGACCATCAAACCACATACCGAAAGTGTGCGCGATCTCTTGAGCTCCGCAAAGCTGGCTGCAAAACTCAAGGTGATCTAGAGTGTTTCAGTGCTCGTTGAAATGTGCTCGATCCTTCTAGTCCTTCTGCTTTCAGTGTGCTCCTTGTCTGCTCAAAAGTGTGCGATCAGTGGTCGAGAACGCTTTTGTTCCTTCTCCATAACCCATAGTGTGCTCCGTAATGTTCGAATGCTCCCAGAAAGGCGCTCAATGGAGCATAGTCCGTTTGCAGCTCGAAAAAAGTGTGCGATCTTTTTCGCTTCCTTCTCTGACCACGCCCATCGTGGTCTTGTTTGCTTCTGAAAAGTTGTGATCAGTGGTCAAGAACGTGCCTGACCACACCAAGCACACTTTGATCAGTTTTGCTTCCGTAAGAAGACCACGCCCATTTCTTTCTTTCCCTCCGAAATTATCCCAGCGTTGTCTCAGCTGTGCTCCGTTTGCTTCTGTAGCAAACGTTTTGCTTCGGATTCTGCTTCGACCAGTGGTCGAAAAGTGTTCCCGCCCGCCGATTTTGCTTCGAAAGGAATCACTGGTCACTTTTGCTTTTGCTTTTGCTTCCCATATGTAACATCACATTTTGCTTTTTCCCGGGTGATCGAAAGTGTTCTTTTGCGTCGACCACAGCGCATTTTGCTTTTTGCTTCCACCTGTGTTTTGTTGGTGTCGTCTCTCTTCTCTCTATGTCTCTCTGCGTCTCTGCTTGGGTAACGCACACTCTCTAGAGTCTCTAATGTGTAGTATGACGTCTAATCAGTGAGACCGCCCTTGATTAGATTCACTTGTGTTATCAGTGCTTGATATGGCTTGATTGCTAGTAGAAATTTGAGCAACGTTTGAATGCTCCTGGGAACATCTGAATGCTCTTGAAGGAATCTGAAAGTGTCAGAAGGCTCTTGAGCGCGTCTGTGGAAGTCTGAAGATGCCCAGATGACTTTGAAGACGTTGGAATATGTCTGAAGGTACCTGGAGGCATCAGAAGCTACCTCAAGGCGTTTGGAGGTATCTGAAGACATCCGGTGACATCTGAAGCATTCAGATTCTGAAGGTGATCTGGCTGCATATTAGCGCGTCTGAAGGCGTCTAGAAGCTGCTGAAGACGTCGGCTGTTCTTCAAGCAACATCTAGCTCTTCTAGTGATTTAGTACCGGTTCCCCAGGATCTTCAGCTCTCCCCCTAGACCCCCTCCTCCCCCACAAAACAATGTTCTCGATTTTCAGCTCGGCGATGAATCCGACGATAGCGACCACATTGACGACGACGAGGACGGCTCGATGGACAGTTTCGACTTTGAGAACGCGCTGAACCGTATCATACGCCGTCAGGCGCTTCTCCGACGTCAACGCGCGAATAGCAGTGAGAATGGAGAGCGTCTGATCGATGAGGACGACGAGGACGAGGATGACATCGACATGGACGACGTGGATGACGACGAGGATGACGACGACATCGATGTGGACGACTTGGAAGACGAGGATGATGAGGTGGATCCGGATTTCGATGTCGAGGAAGCGATCGATGAACTGGTGAATGCGGTGGATGAGGAGTTGGCCGAGGTGGAGGGCGAGGATGAGGATGATGATGATGGTTCGGGATCGTGGAGAACGGCTTCAAGAGTGGGATCCGAGGATATCAACCTGGACGATCTGGACGAAGAGGAGGTCAGAGCTGCCGTGGAGGAGCCACCAGAGAATCCGGCTCCGGCTCCAGCTCCACCACCACCTCCACCTGCTCCCCACAACGCAGCTCAGGCCGAGGCGGCTACTGCCGCAGCTCGCCGAGCCATTCTGGGACGTGGCTATCGTGGAATGAGAGTGGGATTCGGCGGTCGGAGAAGACGTAATCCGAACATGGTGCATGCGGACATGTTGAACGCCAGAGCCGAAGAGCAACGACTTCAGTTCATGGAGGCCATCGCGAGAGAGGGCGATCCGCAGGAGAATCAGGCGGATGCCGACGGTGT
The DNA here is from genome assembly GCA_900536305.3 of Caenorhabditis sp. 40 LS-2015. Taxonomy (NCBI): domain Eukaryota; kingdom Metazoa; phylum Nematoda; class Chromadorea; order Rhabditida; family Rhabditidae; genus Caenorhabditis; species Caenorhabditis tribulationis. Next base: position 77,221 of record LR544203.1, read on the forward strand.
GGAGTCGGATTCCGATGAGTATCAGTGAGTTTTTGAACTTTTTTTGAGTTTTAGAGATTCCCTGACTTTCGAAATTCAGATTTTCAAAACTACAAAGGTTCTGAAGTCTTCAGATCCTAGAGATTCTGATGGATACCGAAAGATCCTTGGGACTGAAAGGTTCAAAGTTTGAACTGTGTAGATTTCGATAGATTCTGAAAAGTTGAACGATTTCAGATTCTCAGAATTCTGGATTCCAGAATCTGTAAGATCCAGCAATTTGAGAATCTTGAGGATCTTTAAACCTTCGTGACTTCTATATCTTCGAAATTCTGAGTTTTGGAAATTTTCAAAATTCTCGAAATTTCTAGGATTCTGAAGGATTCTGAAGTCTACAGATCCTCGCAATTCCGATAGATTCAGGACTGTCAGATTTTCAAAATGCTGAAGCTTTCGAAAATCTTACGATTCAGAAGAATTCAGATTCTCTAGATTCTGATGACAGCAAAATCTTTGAAACCCCCCTTTTTCAGCTTTCTAGAATCCAAAATTTTCCAGATCCGAAGAAGAGGAGATCAACAGCGTCAGCACGACGACACTGAATCCGGCGCTTCGCCGCCGCAATCGTCGTCAGCAAAGTGGAGATGATGATGCTTGAAGAATCGTCGACCTTCTGAATCCAGAATCCCCCTCCCCTTTTTCTAGGCCCTCAAGTTTTACCCTCCTTCCTTCCAAAAATCTTTCTTCAATGTTTTTTTTTGTTATTCCTTTTAACCTCTTACTCGTTTTCCCACCCCTTTTTTTGTTGAGTGTCCCATTTCGCAACTTTTTGGTTTCGAAACTGGACCGATTTTTTGTGCTCCCCCAAGCTTTTTACCGTTGATTTTTTTTCGTTTTGAGTTGTTTTTTTTCTTTTCGTTCGCTAGTTGTATTGTTTTCCAAAATTGTGGCCTGTTTCGAAACCACCTAAGGGACGGTTCGAAACTCTTTGTCCCGTTTGAGAACGAACTTTCTGAAGACGTTTGGAGACTTCGAGAGACTACTAGAAGTTTCCAAAACCGGCTAAAACCATCTGAAGTCTTCTGGAGCTTTCTATGACCGTCTAGTCTAGAACTTTCTAAAGCCTTCTAGAAGCTTCTGGAGCTTTCTGGACTATATTAATAAGATCTGAAGCTTTCTTACTGCGTCTGGAAGCTTTGGAAGGTTTCTAGAAGTTTCTAGAACCTGCCAAAAGAATCTGAAGCCTTTTGGAGCTTTCTATGACCGTCTAGAACTTTCTAAAGCCTTCTAGAAGCTTCTCGAGCTTTCTGGACTTAATTAATAACATCTGAAGCCTTCTTGCTGCGTCTGGAAGCTTTGGAAGGTTTCTAGAAGTTTCTAGAACCTGCCAAAAGAATCTGAAGCCTTTTGGAGGCTTCGGGAGTCTTTGAAAGTTTCCAAACAAGATAATAGTTCTCATCCGTCCCATGGTTTCAGTTACTTCGCCTCCTGCACCATTATCCACACTTTTATTGTTCTCCCTTTCTCTCTCTCTCCCACATCTCTCTCCATCCCTTTCTCCGGATTTCCAATGATTTGATGTGTATGAAATCGTGTTAAATGATAAGAGTTCAGGACATGCACATTCATTCAATTATTTTCTACGTGCATTAGTATACGTTCGAAGATAGTGCTCATCGAAGGACGTCGGCGCGGACATGTCCGTCAGATAGTGAACGTCCAGGTCGAGGCGGGGAATCTGGAAACAAAAAAATCTGCATTTTCGCGTAGCGGTGTTTTTTGCACACGAACCGCCGTGTCCCTGCCCATCGCATCGGCCAAATTGTGCAACGTATCGATGGTTCGTGTGGTCTCGTGAAGGATCACACTGGACACGGTGGGCTCGGTCATTTTGCTGAAGCGCTGATCGTCGACGTACTTGAGAGCACTCTCGCTGGACTTGCGGAGGTTACTGTAGCTGAATGCGCGATCGCGGAATACTACTGGAGGCGGGGTTGGCGGTTTCTGGAAGATTCGATGGTTTTTGAAAAGATGAAGTTTTTTTTCGGTTTCATCTTCATCTGAAAATTGATCAGTGTGGGTCTAGAACCTGATAAAAAAAGAGGAAAAAAGTGGATTTTGAACTTCTAGAAGGCCACGGATAATGGACACGGGAACTATGATATTGAACTGAACTATGACGTCTTTAATTTTCACGTACCCTTGTGGACGTATTCAATAAATAAATAAAGATATGGGCGTTTCCGGTCATGGTTCCGATAACTCGCCAACCAGCGGTGCATAAACCCCTCACATCCATTTGTGGTCAGGTTAAACCTTGATTAGGGATCAGAGATGAGCGGAACAGACTCAAGAAAGTTCACGGAAGAGGGTTTATCTCCGGAATGAAAAAAGCTACCAAAAAGTGGTCAACAGACAAAATGTAGATCTCAATGAGAGCTATCGATTGGTATAAAAAACACACGAAAATATTAACGGTGAGTTGAGATATGATGTTTGTTCCCTCTTCCTTATTCCTTCTTCTGAATAATGAAGAGGGAACAAACATCATATCTCAACTCACCGTTAACATTTTTGTGTGTTTTTTATACCAATCGATAGCTCTCATTGAGATCTACATTTTGTTTGTTGACCACTTTTTGGTAGCTTTTTTCACACCGGAGATAAACCCTCTTCCGTGAACCGCTGGTTGGCGAGTTATCGGAACCATGACCGAAAACTCCAAAATTCTCCTTTTTTCAAAAAAATTTTCCAGTTTCATTCTCAATGTTTCAGATTCAGTTTCCGAATCGTGTTTTACTCCAGCGACACAATCCTATCCATTACAAAGACTCTTCTCACCCTCAACGTCGCAATCTCGCCCTTCTCCACTTTAATCGCATTGTCCACAAAAGCCGACATATCGAAATTGGCGAGCTCTTCCTCGGGAATATTGAATTGATCTCCCAAATGCTTGACCAGAGATTTCATGGTCATTCTGAAAAGATTTTGTGAAAAAAAAATTCGGTTTCGAAAAGTCTAGATTTTTTGTGAGAATATTGAGAAATTCGGTTATCGCTGAGTTTCTGTGGGGTAACTTCCTTTCTGCATTTTCTCGTCACAGTGTTTTCAGTGCAAAATCCCTCACGCAAAAATGCAGAAACCATCCAGATACACCTACTTCTTTCCTCCAAACCACACGACCGCCTGTCCGACATTCTCCATCTTCCTTCCAACATAGTGGAGCTTTTTCAGCAAATCCGCAGCGATTTCAATAGCCATTGTAGTCAGGGCGAGACCGATTCCAATGTAGATCAATGTGATTAGGAGGTAGTCGAAACTGGAAAATTGAAAAAAATTACAGTTTCGTTTTAGGCCACGCCCGCAGAATCAAATATGAGTAGTGGGAACCATGCGGCAAATTGCAATATTTGTGGCCGTCGCGGAAAAAATAATACTGAAATTCCTGAAAACTAGTGACACTTCAAAAGTCGACGAATCAGTGAAAACTAGAAATTTTCACCAAATTTTTTTTCCGTTTCTGCATGTTCCCAAAACATTTTTAGCCAACCTATAAGCAATGTTGCTTTGAACATGTACTTATGCGTCACAGTGTTTTTGTGTGTGTGCAAACACTTTCACAAAAATCCACATACTCACCTCTTCGGCACGAAATCCCCCAAACCAATCGTGGTCAACGTGACGAAGTTGAAGTAGAGCGCTTTGAAAAAGTCCATTTCAGGCTCATAGACTGAAAGGATTTTGGCGCCAGCCACCAGGTAGCAAGTGAATGTGATTCCCAAGGCAATCGATTCTTCGGTTTTTCTGGAAAAAGTTGCTGTTTCGAGATGTTCATTTGTTTTGAGAAATCAGTTTTTAACTTAGTATAACGACGCTTAGTATAACCAAGTATAACTTAGTATAACAGGCAAGGTCTTCGTTTTAGTCACATTTTTTTACAGAATCTTATTGAAAACCTACCTGACCTGGAGTCAGATCTGACACCAGGACCCGCCTCCACGCAAAAAATGTGCATAGTTTTCTGACTAACCGTGGCTCCTCATTCTGCTCCTCCTCCTCTTCCTCTGCACCCCCCTCTTCCCCATCACCCTTCTCCACCTGCTCTTCGCCCGGCTCTCTCGCCGTCCGCATACTCATCTCCTTCATCTCTTTGCCTGTGCTCCAAATCTCGGATCTCTCCGAGTCTAGTTGAACTGGACTCGTTTTTTGGGATTGCTAAAAAATGGAAGATCACATTGCTGATCCCCATTGATCTCACCTTCTTCTTGGCCCTCTGAAACAGTTTCCCCAGATAATGGGCGAATCGTCTTGCCATGGTGAGAAGGTACTTGAGAAACTTGGTGAGAAACATTCCGAGGTCAGCGATGGTCAGCAGGGTGAAAGGGACGCCGATGACACCGTAGCAGATCAGGAAGAGACGACCTTCGAAGGTTTCCGGGGCGACATGTCCGTATCCTGGAAGACCGAATCTGGGTTAGGTTTTCTGCTGGATTCGGAATCATTAGGGTCGAAAGAAGAGTTTAGTAAAATTGTTTCCAGTTCTGAAAAATCCATATAATTTTGTGAATTTGACAAACAGTAATAGTGCCTGATGTTGTCGTTGTTCCTTTTTAAGCTACAACAAATTCGAGCACAGAAATAGAGTCCCCAGAGTTGAATCAATCCAGTCGACTTGTTTTCTGCTTTCCATCATGAACAAGAACATTTTCGTGTGCTGACTCAAAGTGACAAAACCTAGATTACCTGTTCTCACCGTCCACTTACAATTTAACCTTTACACAAGACTTGAGGAAAATCGAATTTCGATTAGGCTTTAAGCTGGAGCAATTTTGAGCACGGATTCGAATTTCCTCAGAGTCGATTTTTTTTGGTAAAATTATTTTCAGCTTCAACCAACTGAGATAAACTTTTCGAATTCGAAAAAAAGTGATCCTGGGCCTTCAATGACTTGCCTATTGTAGTGATCACAGTGAACGCGAAGATCACCGAGTTTCCTATAGACCACTTCTCCTGGGGCACCTCCTCTTCCACTGGCTCCTCCTTCTTCTCCTCCTTTTTCTTCGCTTTTCTTCTTGGCTGAGTGACAAACTCGGCTGGCAACGGGACATTCGCCTCTGCATAACATCTATCGATATGGTCAATGTTGAGGTGCTCGAAACTGTACGGATCGCATTTCGTCTCGTGGAACAGGGTGAGAATGGTGCGTTCCAGGCAGTCGTGGATCTGAAATGAGAGGTCTTGAGTCAAGAATCCGAGAACCTCCTAGAATCTTTCAGAATCTTTTCAGACTCACCCCTGGATCCAGAACGGCTAACTCTTCTCCCAAATAGACCCTGGTAACCCTATCTGGAAGTCCACTGATTGATGGAGGTGGTGGTGGTGGTAGATCAGAGAGCTCTCGTTTCAGCATGGCTCGCCTGAAAAGTTGATTGGTGTAGATCACTATAGCAAAACAAATTTCTGTTTCAAACATTCCATTTTGCTACACTTTCACAAACGTATCATTGCTCTCTCAACCCTTCAAGCAGAGTTGGTAGATCAGAAAATACTGTTTCAGATTTTTCATATTTTGTAGTGTTTTCAGGTTCTGTTCATTTCCTGTCTTATAATTTCGAACTTACACTCTCGCCGGCGACTCCAACCATTGCATTGAAAGTGCTCCGAACACGGTATAAATGGCCACGCCAGCAATCAGAGCGACATGGACGAAGAGGGTGGTGGCCTGAAAAAAGGATCGATTGAGCACTGATTTTCAACTCAAAAAATTCAGTTTCATGTACTTCTTGAAACTGCATTTTTCGTAGTTCTAATGTTTATTCTCCTTTCCCCACCATTTCTATTGAATTTTATAACCCGGAAAAGCGACACATTTTAGCCCCGCCCACTTCTTTACAATACGATAGTTTTCCTCTTTACTTTCGAAAATCCCATTTTCAACCGTTGTCATTATAGACAGTGGACCCCATAAGTTTCGAAAGCCCTGATTCTTAAAATTGGGAAAATTTGACGAAAGTTTGAAAAATAAGGAAATCGGTGTGGCAACAGGGCCTCTGGGCAAAGTTTCTCGGATTTTACAGAATAGCTAAAAACATGGCTCCGCCCCTTTCGGCAACCCTGAAATGCTGAGTTTGCAATACTGCAGCACACATCTCGAATAGAGCTAAAGTGAAATCCTTGTAAACTTTCAGAGATATTTTACAGCTTCGAGTTTCAATTAAAAATGAGCAGAAACTTTTTTTTGTCGATTTGCTCAATCTTTGCTAGTTTTGAGCTGATTTCATTATGCGTTTCACAACATTGCAAATGCAGAGTGCCAGGGTTGCACAAAAGGCGGAGCTTCGGAGATCGTCACATACATACAATTCAAAAATTTTGCATACAATTTCAACAATCAAAATCGTTGACAATTGTCAATTTTTTGAAACTGGAAAAGTTGCTTTCCAATTAGTGGACTTTTTTTTTGAAAACTGATGAATTTGTTTAACGAAGCTATCAATTTGTGACCCATGAATGGAGAACATAAAAATCTCTTCATCTATGAAAGTGTTTAAAAAAAATTTTCTTCCAAAAATCAAAATTTCAAAAACCCCTCAAAAGATGCTCACTAGGCAATTCAATACTTATTCGACTCTCCAGAAACTTTCTTCCCTTTCTACTTTTCTCCTACACTTTAAAACTCAATGAATACTAAACCACCTTGAAACACCTACCTCCGCAAGAGTGGACTTCAAATTGTCAACGAGAAACATTCCTGTTTCAGAGAGCCGAAAAATGCAGTACTTGGAACCAAAAAGTGCTAGAATTCGTGTTGGAGAACTATGAAATAAGGTGTCCCATTCGAGGGGCTCTAAAGAAGAAAAGGGGTGCCCCGTCAAGTTGCTCTTCCGGTGAGCACAATGACGGGGGAGAGTCGGGGCTGGAGGATTTCAAAAGGGAAGCACGGGAAATAATTATTGTGGCGAAAAAAAAGAGGTTTTTGGTGATCATCATTAGCCCTGAATAGAAGTTGCAAGATCGCTCCAGTGCACTTTTATAATATAACTTTTAGCAAGAGATAGAAGTTCCGATTCTCTGTTACATACACCTGACATAATGAGCATGACCGAAATTCGAAGTTTCCACGGGGAATTGATTTGTCTTACTTGGAAAATATGATGTCCATGGCTAGTTGTCGGATTCTAGGCCGTGGCTGACTATTTTTCAGATGACTATGATATACAACTTACCCATTGATACTTCTCCGGGATAGTCAAGTTCCACTTGAAGCACTTCATCTTTCACCTTTTTTGCCAGTTTCAAATGGTTGCCTTCATTCTGAAAAAAGAAGGGTATGGTGATAAGATATCAACATACGGCTCATTAAAGAGTACATTTAAAAGGAGTTCAAGAAAAACATCCTTCAATTATTCTAGTTTCTCCACTATCTTTCTATCATCATTGTTAGTCAAGTCAACACGGAAACGCGGGAAACAGAAGAAACGTAGTCTCCCTCTCTCCCACGGTCTCTCAACAGCCGCCATAGCTCAGTCGGTTAGAGCGTGGGTCTAATAAGCCCAAGGTCGCAGGTTCGACCCCTGCTGGCGGCAAATTTTTTTGTGATGTGTCGGAGAACTTTTGAAACATAACTGACTTCCAGTTCCAAAACTATATCTCAACAATGGATTTAATTGAGCATCCTCAAAAAAAAAACAGTTTCAAGAAACCGAGAAAAAGTGTTTCGCATAATTTGAGCTGCTGGTACACTGATATTGCTTGATTAGATCAACACGAATAAAATATTTTCGTGTTGATCTAATCATGTTCGAAGTCTTCAAATTGTAGCGCCCAATTCTTCCATTTTTTTGGGGACCTCTTTCGGTTCATGCCGCAGAATCTTCAGGAAAAATTGAGCTAACTTCAAAATCAGTTTAGTTTCACCAAATCTACATGTCTCCATGGCCAACATAACCGTTTTGTGAAGCCGACAACATTGCGTTTCATAGAATTCGGCTTATCCTTTTGAACGTTGGAGCTTGTGGCTCTTTTCTCTTTTCTCTTTCCCCGAAGCTCTGGATCACCGTGTAGAGTGAAAGAGAAGAACTGAAAACGCCTACAATTTTTCAGTGTGGTATGGAAAGTAAGCGGTGGTTATTGAATTTCTTAGAATCAACTTCTTGGTCCTCAAAAGTTCCAATAGCTGGTGGCCGAATACGTTTCTATTCCTGAACCTTTGGGTCATCAAAACATCGCTTTTGGCTTTCGAAAAATTTTCAAGTTTCTCAAAAATATCACTTGACACCGTTACAGAAAGCTCTCAAAAAAAGTCGTATGATTTGTGCTAGATACTCACTAGCGAAATTATTTTCAAAAAAGTCACAACTTCGAAACAGAAATATCTTTTTCAAGTTTTCCATAAAATCGGACAATTTTGGGCACACTCATTATATAAATTGATTTTAAGGAAGTAATAATGCGATGAGCAATTGGAATACTCAACGAGCACTGTACTTCCCAAAAGAAACTAACTCCGGAGCACGAAATTCGTAACTTGACTGGTGACAAGTTCGAGGGTAAGTAGATGGTGCTCACATTGTTTTTTCATGGTCGATTGCTTCAAAATAAGAATGAAGAAAAGACTGGATCATTCTTATTGGTTGAATTCTGATTAGAAATCAGGCGAAACAAAGTTTTGACAATGAAAGTGTTTTCTTACTAGTGAATTTTCGTCAAAAACTACACAGTTTCAGATGGTTTGTAAATGTTGAGCGTTTTCTTTCAATCTCACTTTCACTCTTGAAGTTGGTTCTGCAATATCGTAGGTCCACAAATTCTTCCATATTTTGGTGACCGAGTTTTATAGATTCCTGACCTTCTAGTTCCGGGAAAGTTAGAGTGTCACTAATAATCTTATGTTGCAACATGTTGAAGCAAAACATTTTCCGACCTCCAAAGAAGTTACATTTTGGAAACAGGAAATTTCGGTTTCCAGTGGTCCATATTATTGGGAAATGCTCAGAGGTTTTGATTTACTCTAAACGGAGTTTGATAAAAAATTGAAAGGTTGGGGTATCTTCTGGTGAAGAATAAAACTGTTTGCAAACGAAATTTTGGCGAGTTTCTGTGTAACAAAATATTGATGTTTCAAGTTGAGGGTATACTTGGTCGCCTGTAGGTTCATTGCTCTGAAATGCAAACTGGGAAACGAGTTTGGAAGAGTTTCACAGAAGGTTGGGTTCTCATCAGAAATCACGACGGGATTCTGATCACAAATAATTTTTTTGGCCGTATCTTACTTATATATAATTCGCTAGAATGTTTGTCCATCGGTCACTTGGTCAGGATGTCCGCTTTTGTTTTCCAAATTTTTTGAGGAGTTTTTGAGAATTTCGTCGCAATCAAAACTCGAACCCGCGCCCACCATTTGGTGGTCACCAGTTTTACGGACTGCGCCGCGCACTCTACACGGATGCAGGGAGGTAGAGGGGGTTGACATTGTGGTGTGCGTGTGGCACCTCTTAGGAAATCTCACGCATTTGCAAATTTTTTCACGGATTGTGATCTTTTTTCATCCAAAATTTTTCGCTCGGTTCGTTGACTGCGGTTTCCGAACCAGTTTTTCTCCTTTAAAAGAAAAAAGGTATTGAGTTTGTGGATTTTCCGTGCAAAATGGTCAACTTCGAGCTGTTGAAAAACTATACTCGAATCATCCATTTTCTTCAAATATGGTGGATGTATTAACTGGGTGCTCCCGATAAATTGAACGTTTTTGGGAATTTCTAAATGAAAAGACGCAGCTAACAAACCTAGGAAGAAAATGTACCGGCAGCAAATCGTTCTTCCGAAAAATATATGTCGAGAACAACTAAAAAATATGAAAACAGATTGATCAAGTTCCCATTTTTTACCAAAACTGCTTCAAAAAATGTTCTCAGGCTGATCAAAAGAAAACTGCGAGCTTGATCGGTCTGTGTTCACATTTTAGGCTCATTTCATCACCTTGCTTAAAGTTGAACATTTTGCACTCAAAAACATAAACATTTAAGCTTTTTCGGCCGGTTGAGCTGTCCAAAATTAAACGAATTTTGGTTTTCAGTGCAAATTATGACCAACTTTGAGCAGATGAAAAAAAGATCCAATCATCCGATTTCTATAAAACTTAGTGAATGTATTAAACAACTCCAGATCTCCATTTTTGCAGTTGATAACTTTTTACGGCAGTTGCTGAGAAGTCAGTTACGTCACGTTTAAAATCATTGGTCCAAAAAAGTTCGAAATTGGCACTGTTTTGATGTCGCGCGACTATACGCAGCGTAACTCACTTCTCAGCAATTTTCGCAAAAAGTTGTCAACAACAAAAATGAAGATCTGGAGCTGTTTAATACACTCACCAAGTTTTATAGAAATCGGATGATTGGAACTTTTTTTCATCTACTCAAAGTTGGTCATAATTTGCACTGAAAACCAGTATTCATTTACTTTTGACCAGCAATATAAAACGTTTACAGGGTTTCCTGACTCCGCTTGACCTTAACCTGGATGTGTCCGAGAGAATTACTGGGTCTCCTTAATCAAGAGAGTAGTTAATATTTGTTTGGAATAGCAAGGTGAAAAAGGTACTAGACCACCAGACCATAAGCGATGAAAAGATATTGTTCTCTGATGAGTGAAGTTTGAATTTGGGCGCACTTTTTACTCATTTCGAGATTATCCCACTTTATGTTGGAGCGACGATTTCCGAAGAACCACTTGAGGTTAAATTCACAGGAATGTAGTGATACAATGCACAGTCTAATGGATGTTTCAAACTAATGTATCTCTGAGTTTGTAACAACTCTTCAAGTTAATCAAACCCTAATTTAGAGATCTGGGACTTGGCTTCCCTGAAAAATTTGCTCGAACGGTGAACTATATGTGTCTATCTCCAAGTTTATGTCATTGAACAACTTTTCGTTAAGGTTATCAACCTCTACTGCAATTGACTTCCAAGAAATCCTCCGTATAAAATTCCTTCCTTTTCTTCCCTTCCTCAAAAATGTAGGATGTAAACCCCTCTATCAAGCGGAAAAATCCAAAATCTTAAAATCAAATACTACAAGAGTAAAACAGGCATCTTCAGCGTTGCGCATAAACAAAGAGACGCCAGTCTGAAACGGCAGCGGAGCTGCCGATTTCAGGCTGGTTAAAAATTAATAAGTTTCAGATGGTTAGTAAATCTTCGGAAGACGTTTTTTCAATTCGGTGTAGAGTATTCTAAAATTTGAGCACTAAATTTAAATTGAATGATTTCAGCTTCACCGCGGAGATATTCCTTTTGCAGCTAGAAAGTCAAACTAATCAAGGATTATAGAAAATCGCAATTATTCAAAATTTCCGTTTCTGGAAACTGCCAACGACTAGAGAAAATTCCGACAAATGTTGAAGTTGATCTTTCTCTTTCTTCTGATTCGTTCCACAGATGTCAAAAAAATAAGTTCAGAACATTTCTAATGGAAACACCCGTCAAAAAGCAATTCATAGTGTTTTCATCGCCAAAAAACTGTGTTAAGAAACAGGGAAAGTTGTCTACATTTTCTAGAGTTGGTTGATTAAAAATATCTATTAGCATCTTCGATACCCAAGATAGAAAGATAGAATGGATGGAACAGAAAAATATGATGTAAAGTTCAAAAGTTACTGTATGGTTTAGTTCCTATCGACTTCTATACATTCTAAAAGACTGTAAATAGAACCCATGTAGCTCATGTTTCATCAAGAAAAGTGTGTTTCAAATAGAAGATATGGGCTCTTTCGGTGGTGCTGTAAACGTTTTTTGGCGGATGAAAATGACCTCAAATTTCGACATGTTCCTTTGAAGTACGGTACACACTTTTTGATGCGAATGGTGGCCGAGCTGTCGGATCCTAGGCCAGTGATGCATTTAGATTAGAGATATCAAACGTTTAGTTTTCAGGTGTTTCAATCATATGATAATAGCCGTCATTATGTTCTCGACTCCTTATGTCTGTTTTGAAACCGAGTTTACCATTTTGGAAAACGGGTTTATTGAGCAGAAAGTTTAACAAATTTGCCAAAACACAATCCAAAAGATCTCAATTTCGAAACAGCATGTTTTTTTCGGTTTCACATTTTCTATATCAGATCTAGGGGCACTATGAAATCTAGTTCCTTGAACTACAATTAGACTGAATTAAAATAAAAACATGTTTGAACTCTGGGAGCTAAACAAAACAAAGAGGGAAGTGGTTGTTGGCCAAGAAAGAGCAGAGCGAGGGGGTACTAGTCGATTTCGAACTCGAAAAAAGTGCGCGGCTCATGGAGAGAGGAAATGGGGGGAAATGGAAATAAAGTGGTGGTGTCCGAAAAAATGAATAATTGAGAGGGGGTGGTCCCACTTTCACTTTTTTGTTTCTCGAGAGATTGAAAGTCTTGTTTTCGAATGAAATTGAATGGCTTTTGGAAATCTTTGAATATTTTTGTCAGGACGACATTGGTTTCCAGAAGCGAGAACGAATGGCCAGGTTGATCAGTTTAGAACAAGGAAAATTGAGCTGGCTCGGACTCGAGCGAGGATTCTGACATACAAGGGATCAAAAGATGCATTTGATGCATTTGATTCTTCCGTTCATTTATTCAAGAATATCATAAGACATTGAAATAGAAAAAAAAGGTAACCTGATTTGAGTAACGAGCTCGCAAAGTTCACACTATGGTCAGCAATGTTGAGAAACCTTTCTAGGTTATAACTTGACTCAGGCGAGTTTCTTGCAAATTTTCAATTCAGATTCTTAATCTGTAGGGCCGATTTTACATTGACTCGGATCACGAGAAAAAGTTCCCCTGGAGGAACAGAGAAAGTCTTCTAAAGTTAAGTTCCACTTTTTGACACGACCTCCGATCAAGAAGAAATTCTGAAAAAATATTTATGTACTTGAAAACTACATTCAGAAACCGTAAGATTTGTTGTCAAGTTGTAATCATTTAAAAGTTTCTGAAGCAATTTTTTTTCGGAAAAGACGCGGTCAAATCACCATGAATCTAGACTAAAATAATTGTTTATGGAATGTCCAATGTATCGAAGTGAGACTAGCTGGACACGGCTGCGCCGTGTTACTGGTCGTAATCAGTGAGCTCAGAAATTCTCTGTTTCCTTTAATTAACGGGGACCTTTTTCATCAAACTTAGCTTCATTTCTGTGACAGGTATGAAAAAATTGTCAACTGAGAAAGTGTTCAAAATAAACAGAGAAAAAGTTTGTTAGTTGACTGTTTTTTGATATCTGTCACACGCATATATTTCGTTCAGATGTTCCAATCTGACGATTCGAGCTCGGAGGTTTTCGTCACAAATTGAGATTGATTCTGGGGTCTACCGCTACTGTGATCATTTGATCCTAATGCCAGTCGGTTCACGCCCCGGTAACGCAGGCCTTCACCTTCTGGCTTCCTCTTACATCCGCCTTCTTGCGGCTTTTTGGTCAGGGCTCCGGCCTTTCCCAGCTGACTTCTGAATCCTGCAGCTCTTCTCTCACAATAAAAACTAACTAAGCTTAAAGATTAGCGTTCTTACGTTTTTGTGACCTCAGTTTTGAACGAATCTAAACTCTAATTAGACGGACATGATCCCCAGCTATCCAGAAATGAACTGTGAAAAATTCATGCAACTCGGTCAACGTTGAGTATTCTTAAGGGTGTTCCTACACAGAATGTGCATTAAGTTGCATGAAAAAAGCTATAGCTTGCCCAATTTTGAACCTATAAAATTGAAACATAAGAGCACCAACTTCATAAAATTCCTAATTTTTTAGTGCTAAAACCGATAAAATTGGCCCAGGGAGAGATGAGTTACACCCGATCCAGCCTTGCTCAGCATCAAAATAATCTAAAAAAAGAATTTACACATCGAGGAGTCGAACCCTCCACCATCAGAACCCCACCCCAGCGCTCTGCCACTACGCCACACTGACCACGTGCGGCAGTGAGGGCAGGAGGTGGTTACGTGTGTGTCGGCGACGCTTTCTACCTCTCTCCCCCTTCCTCCCCTCTCGAGTACGATTTCGAAAAAGTTAGGGGACATCACAGAATTGACCTCACATGGGCAGTTCCATTTTGAGATCGATGTATCGAGAAACGAATATGATTTTCGTAATCTACGGAAAATTTCAAAATGGAACAATATAAACTTGATCCAAGATACTTTAAATTGAAAGATTTTTGAGCAGTTTTTATTTAGACCTGAGTCAGATAAAAATGGTCATAAGTAGTCTGAAACTTGATCATAGCTCGCGAAACTTGGTATTCCATTAGAAGACTTGAGCAGAAGTAACATATCCAAAATGCAATAATCCTGGTTGAAAATTACATCAACACTGAGCGTTAGAAGTTATTCTCAAGCCAAAAATATTTTATATTGCTCATCTTGGAAAGTTTTCCAACTGAATGTTGTACAATTTTCACATAGATCGTAGGGTATTTTGAATCTACGTCCATTTTTTACAGAATATCCTCCCAACTCTCAAAACGAAGCAAGTTATGGACGAAAAACCTAAGTGGGCGGGGCCTAATTTTTTTTCTGGAATTTGAAACAAATGTAATAGGTCGATAGAGCGTAAAAAGTTGAGTTGAAAGTCAAAAATTTTTAACCGATTGATCCACTGGTTCTCTCAAACGAAGATGAAAAAGGAAATTTCCGATATTTTGGTGGCTCGTGCTTTCCGGCTCATTGCGGAGCCCAAAATGTTCCAAATTGCCTGATTTTTTACAAACTCAGAGTCCCTAAAATTTCCAAGAGGGAGAAAAAAAAAGTATCTCAAAATCTCAATTTTGAGCCGAGTTATGAAAGTCCAAAGTTGGTGAACGGTTTTTCCACGTTTTTTTTCCAGGTCCCCTCGCCGGGCAATTCGAAAAAGTGGGAACTACCGCATTTTAAAAGAGAGCGCAGAATTCAAAAGTGGTTTTGAAAAGTGTATGAAATAGTATTTCAAGGTACTAAAAAAATGTACAAAAAATAACTCAGAATATTCGACAAAACTAGTGGAATATTCTGAGTTAGCCAAAGTGTAACGTGATTATAGTGAGAAGTGAGAAATCGGTGACTTTCGAAGTCTCCGATTTTCGGATTGCTCTCAGAGTTGGTGCGTAATGAATCGCTTTCAAAACCATCTAATAAGAAGTGAAAGGTTGTCATAAAATTCATTGAGTATGTATTTCGCCGATTTTCGTTTCAAATTTTGAGACTATGGGTTCGATTTTACATTGAGCCAGTTTACGAGGAGAAGTGCTCAACTAGAAGAGCCGATGAATCTTTTTGTCAATTCTTGACTCACAAAAACTGACAGTATGACACTATCAACCTAAGTTACCAATCTTCTAAAACCGAAATAATTTGATTAAAAATAAATTTTGTTTCGGTTTCTTAATCATCTGATAAGAGGTAACTTTTTTAAAAGTTCTTGTTGCATGGTTTTTGTTTCGATGTCTTGAGAAATTATTTCTAGTGTTTTTAAAAAGTCGTGAGTGTATTAAGCAACTCTATGTTTTCATTTTTGTAACTGACAACTTCCCGATATAACCAGTCAAGTTAGGTAACGCTTTTTAATAAGATAGTTTGAAACCGTACTTTCAACCAAATCACACTGAAAAATCCCAAAACAAATCTCTCCTTTTTCCTCAAGACGAAAATCTCAAGAAAACGTAGATGCATACACTCCAATTATAGAATAGGGAAAGAAGAAAGCCTACATATCCGGATTGCCAATCAAAAAGTGATTTACTCTTTCGGTTTTCGAAACCCCACCCTCTCATTTTTTTTTCATTTTTCGAGAGAGGAAGAAAAATGACTTGGAAGTCAAAAATTTGTTTATAATTTTTCCTAAAAACACGAATCTTCAAGAAAACCTCGGATTGTTTATAATAGACGGGAACACGAGAAGATGATGAATAATGGGAAGGGTCGACAATAAAAGAGCACCAGAAATCGAGGGGTCATAATAAAGCGATGAAAGTGGATGGAGTCAATTTTAGTATTTAGTATAGGAGAATGACATATGGAGCCGAAAAGATGAGCAAGATGAGCCAGATTGATGACGGGGGCCATTATGAAAGGAAATGGACAGGAATTGGCGGAGGTTTGAATTTCAAAACGGATCTCAAAATGGAAGAGAAATGTGCACAGATAGTCGAGTTTTCCTGAGGCCTTTACGCTCATTGTATTATTCCTGTTTCAGCACATTATCATACTCGCGAGAGATTTGACTTGATAGTAGATGAGACGAGGAACACGCAATGGTGACCGAGTTTTCAACTTTCTCTTCCATTTGAGCAGGAAATTTTCCGAGTTTTTTCACCACGAAAAATAGAAAATTGCTTCATACCAAAGTGCTTTGTGCCTCTACTGCGTTTTTCAGGTTGAAAGAAGAAAGATAGTTGTTTCAAACAGTGAAAATAATTAGAAGACTGAGATTCTTTATGAAAAAAAGAAACGAATGCGGACAACCTGACCAAGCCACTCTATTAGCTCCCATTGTGTTTGGACAAGAAATGAGCATGGAGAAACTAGAAAGGGTCAACATGAAGTTTATAGATGTTCAGTCAGACCAACTGCGAACTTTCACAAGTTTCCAAAAATTAGTACATGAAAAAACGGTAACAATTGAAAAATTCGTCAAAAACTTGGCTCATTAAGCCTGCGCAAGTCCAGTAGTCTGTATCGAGATCTCGAATACTGGCATCCGTTTCTTTTGGATCAGCAGAATCCAGTGGAACTGCGATCAAATCTGAGCACGTAGAGACTGAAAAAGTATAATTGAATAATTTTACGACAACGTAATGAGAACCTTCGGAGACTTCTGAGAATGAGTACATGGAAAAACAGTATTCATTGAAAACTCAAGGAAGGAAAGTTCTGAACAAAGTTTTGGAAAACAGGATTCCGTTCGTTTCGTTTAAGTGTTTGCAGGTTGTTAGCTGTTAATCTGGATTTTAAAAAAGTTGTTTTTTTGAACATGAAACTTCAAACCATTTTCCAACCATGTTACTTCTCATACCTCTCTTTGATTCATGTTTCAACACATTATCATATTTGAGAACGATCTGAAAACGTAATTAAAGGTAAATATTTAGTAGACATTTCATTATTTTCTTTCTATGAAATAGAGGAATGAGAGTTCTATCGGTAATATGGGAAAATAAAATGTGGGTGTTTTAACCAAGTTTAGATGCTCATTTTTAAAGTTAAAAACGTTCGATATATTGCTTCTATTGAGTTTGAACAGAAAAGTAGCTACGGAGAAACAGAAAATTTGAATTTGAAATATGCATTTATCTGTGTCGAATTCTGGAAGATGAGGGAAACGGTATCTCGCTCAGTTTACATACGTCTGTCTGTAGTTACCGTTAATTTTTCGACGTGAACTAAGGATCACGTGTTCTTTTTTCGTCACGAGCAACATTACAGAGATACAATCAAATATGTTTCAATACACTTTCATATTTGACAGAAATTTGAAACGGAACTTCTCGTAGTATGCTACTGCTTACTTTTTAGTTGATGATAGCCAACTTTGAGCTCTTCAAAAATTGTTTCCATTCACCTGATTTTTCTGAAACTGTGTGTGCATATTGAGACATTCGAGTTTTCAATTTTCGTTGTCGATAATTTTTTTTTTAATTTGAATATCGCATTCGTTGTAGTTATTCGACCTCAATTTTAGTAAAAAAAGTTTTTAGAACTGTTGTCATTCAAAAAATTGACAGAAACTTTAAGATTCTCCAAGCCCCAAACTGCTTCAAAATTCAAAAACGATTCTCTGAACAAAAAGTAACAGTTACACTCACAAAGTTTCAGAAAAATTATGATACGGTAATATAGTCAATCAGAAAAGCACGCGAAAATCATGAAGACTAATGGAATAATATCGAAAGGAGCAAAAAATATACCGGGGATAAAAGGGAGTAAATTAGGTTCAAACCTTATAGGCTCCAAATGGCCGCACAAAATATTATAGCAATAATTGATGTGTGGCGCCGTTAGGTTCAAAAATAGCATGTCGTTGTTATTGAGGAACAAAGTTGCCCTAACACGAAACGCGTCTGACTTTTTACGCGGATCCCGAATCTGTAATCCGATTTCTAATCGGATCGAAACTGACGGAGTTAGACCTGATTGAGATCGAGAAATTTCGAGCCAAGACAGATTTCGTCAGATCTCAAACGACCAATGCAAAGTTTGACAGATTTTACGGACCTCGCCAGACCTTAACAGACCTTTCGAGACCTTGTCTGAGACTGGCGAACTCTGTCGAGCTTGAGGCAAGCACTTCAAATTGAGCTACATCCCTATTTGACAACGATGCTCGATTCGTGGTGTTCACAGCATAACAGTCAAATTTGAGCGACTTTATTCAAATGGAGTAGCGATTAAAAAAACAATTTCCGCTGGAATTCCTGTTTCAGATTTCTGTCAAACATGAGAGTGTGTTGAAACATGAATTAATCATCGACAACATGATCAAAAAATGTTACCGGATTTCGAAATATTACAGTTCCCTTTATGTGGATGATGAGTTTTTTTCTTGTTCTAGATCAGACACTAGCAAGCTTGATTGATCTCCGATTTGGGCGTGACATGGTTTTTGGCTCAGAAAACCGTTGAGCTCATGGGATCGGCTGATAGTTTGACTTGAATTTCGGGACTGGCATGGCTAAAATTGGGCTCAATTTCGACACGTATCGACTGAGTTTGAGCTTAATCAGTTTCTATTTGGTTAGGCGCATTGCTCAGTTTAATGCCCATCTTGATGATTGCTCAGCTCACAGTTAGGCTTACAGTTAAGCTGATAATTAGGATCATAGTTAGGCACATGATTCATAGCAATTCCAAAGAGAGAAGAATAGGCACTAACTCAAAGCAGTGAAAAATACAGTAAAGCTTTATAATTATCATTCAAAAACGTTTATGACCAGTGAGCAAGTTGTGCAGTTTGTTAATATGGTCTCTCAGCAGATTAAAAACTTGACGCGGCAACACGGGGCGTGGCGCGAGGTGCACATCGACCAGATGTTGAGATTCGGGGGTCCACATCCTGTACATCGGTTGGAGATGATTGTCTTCGTGCAGTTTGTGGAACAACTGAAGTCCGTTCATGCCTTCGAAAATCCCCATCACGTTGTCGTCGAGGTTGAAGAATCGAAGCCAGTTCGTGACGTCATCGGCCTGAAATAGAACGGATTGCTAAGGAGTCGTGTGACTGAGATTCAGATGATTGCTGAGCAACACTTACCGTCCAAAGCGCAAAGTTATTCGTGCGGCCCGGTGGAATTCGGTAGCACTCCGACTCCTCCCTGTATTCAAAATCCACCGGCCGTGTTGTCTGTGTGATGTTGTCCCTCTTAAGGTAGATCTCGAACTGTCCGGCTCTCACCAGCACCAGAGTCTCTGTCTCTGTTTTCCCATACGGGAGCTCCTGAATTCTCACCACATACGGCTCGGGACGTGTGTCGAGTCGAATCGCCAGGTCGCGAAGCCTCAGAACCTCCCTTCGAAAAGCGGGCACCTCGAGTTGCTCTCGAGTGTCGACCACCGCTCGCAGACGGGCGTACACCATACACGCCGCCTCGTGAGGGTCCGCTGGCCATCGACGAAAGTCTTCGAAGAAGACGCCCAGCGGATGACGCTCTCTATATGGATGGAAGTGCAGGTGTGCCTCATATTCTCCCTCAATCCTGAGGTACTCGTTGACCGCTCGAATGGCGTTTCTGTGGCGTTCTTGATCCGGCTCTGGCTGCTGCACTTCGTCGCGATCCTGCAAGTCAGCATACACGCGAACAGCGGCGGCTACATCAAAGTTGCGCAGAGCTTCTGGATTCTCTGGAAGTGGGGGAAGGGGCGGCAGCTGTCGACTCCAACCTCGTGCATCCATTCTGAACGGAACAGGGTAAGATGTTTGAAAAATAGCAAAACCAATAACAGCGAAACACATTAGGTATAACATCCAACAACCAATGGATAATAACAAGGTGAAACAGTGTAAAAGTTTAGATTCAAAATTCTTCATATCAAATAGATCCACGCACGGAAAAGAAAACAGGGAGAGTCATGGCTCAAAATATGCGATTCAACAGCGGGAAATTCAAAAAATAGATAAAAGCAAGAATGCTCCATGGAGCAAGTGTTGAGATTTACTGGAACCCATGAAGAAGATTGAACACCTTGTTGATGTTCCGACCCAACGCATCCAAAACTCTTGGCGCAAGTTGTGGAGCATCCACCGGCACCATCGGAGGATCCAGCATCATTGGAGTCGTCGCCTCTGGAGACAGCTTCTTGAAGTAGAGTGGTTGGTTGTTGAGCTGGCGGCGGGTGATGTAGTAGATGTCGAGACCGGTGAAGCGGTAGAGAGCCAGTGTGTCCAAGTCGTCTTGTACGACGATGAACTTGCGAGCCCAACGCATCACGTCGTCGGCCTGAAAATGGATAAAATAATAGTGGGTGGGGTAAAAAGATATGGGTTTTCAGATGAGCCTACTTTCAAGGTTATAACCTAGAAACTTATCGAGTTATGACCCTGGATACATGAGGGGATGTGCATTCGAACAAATGCCACCCAAAAAGATAACGTCATGAGTGTTCTAATGAGCCTACTTTCACAGCTGTAGCACTTAAAATGATGGAGTTATAGACCAAGGAAACTAGTGAATGAAATCCTATAATACAGATGGAACCTTACACCGTGCCTGAACATTGTTGTTAGCTCCTAGTGTAAACCGTAATCTTTATCAACTCACATCCCAATTTGCAAAGTTGTTGCCCATGCCCGTTGGCAATTTCATTCTCGTCGATTCCGGCTGAAAAATCTCACATTCAAAGTCACTTTCCCCCTCCTCAAAGACTCACCAAGCACCGATCATACTTGCACGGCGAGATCATTCCGGTCACCTTGTGCTTGTGCATATAAACCTCCAAATTACCGGCTCGGAACAAGACCAGATTCTTGTTCGGGAACTCGCCGTGTTGCAGAGTCTGATAACGAACCAAGTGCTTCATGGCGATCGGGTTGATGCGGCGTGGGCGAGCCTCTTGGTTCAGAATGCGTGGGCGTGGATTGATTTGTTGGACGTCGTCTGGCGCATCGTCAACGAATTCTTCCGGTGGTCCTCGACGCAGAGGTACATCGTCATCTGGTCCCGGAGGCGGATTCATGACAATGTCTTCCATGCCAGGGAGAAGTGCGCGTATGCGGACCGGAGGAGGGTCATTTGGAGGAAAGAATGGTCCCCTTAGTTCATTCATTTGAGCCGGACGTCTTGCTGCATTCGCAGCATCAATGATTGCTCGAACGATCCTCTCTGGTGGTTCCGGAGCTGGTGGTGGATTTGGAGCCGGAGCTGCTTCAACTGGTGCTGCATCCGCAGCTTGTGGTGGAGCCGGTGGAGCAATCGGTGCCTCTATGAGACCTGCCTCTACTGCGCGATGAATAAGAATCCTTGCTTGAGCAAAAACTCCACCTTCCGCCGCGTTTTGTAACTGCTCACGCAGCGCCAAGTCTGGAACAGCAGCGACAACAGCCTGTGGAAGCCCTGGTCTCGGTTGGATAGGTAACGGTGCTGGAATCGGAGCTGGTGGAGGAGGAGCTGGAGCAACAACTGGTGGCACTGGAGCCGGTTGTGGGGCTTGTGGAACAGCAACAACTGGAGCATGTCGGTGAACCTCGGGAGCCGGTGGAGCTCGGACCTCCTGTGGAGCCGGTGGAGCAAAAATTGGAGCCGGGCGTGGAGCTGGTGGAGCAACTGGAACTGGAGCAGCAACTGGTGGCGCTGGAGCAACGATCGGAGCCGGTGGAGCAGCAACTGGTACTGGAGCTTGGACCTGGACTTGTGGCTGTACTGGGATTGGAGCCGGTGGAGCTGGAGCCGGAGCTGGATTCGGAGCAACCACTGGGGCTGGCGGGGCTGGAGCAGCACCTGGACC
This sequence comes from Caenorhabditis sp. 40 LS-2015, assembly GCA_900536305.3. NCBI lineage: Eukaryota > Metazoa > Nematoda > Chromadorea > Rhabditida > Rhabditidae > Caenorhabditis > Caenorhabditis tribulationis. The sequence continues at coordinate 99,142 of LR544203.1, forward strand.
TGGAGCAGGATCCGCAGCATCGCCCTGCTCCTCCTCCTCCTCTTGCCGCATTTGTTGCTGACGACGTCGCTGTCCGGCGCCTCGACGTTGTCGATTTCTGTTGCCCCCATCCATTTGCAGCTCGATCATCTGTTGGCCATCCTCGTCGTTGTTCGGAGCAGCAGCTGGGCCAGGATTCTGAGCACCAGGCTGACGAGCAACTGGATTGGGATTCGGCGCTTCACGTTGACCAGGATTCGGAGCACCAGGTTGACGAGGGTTCCGATTCGGTGCAACAGCACCACCTCGCGCCAAACGACGCACCTCAGCAACCAGATAGTCGTGACGAAGTCCTGGCCGCCATCGACGAGCCTCATTGTTCGGAGAGAACGGTCGGACACGAGAGTTCGGAATCGCATCAATGCGTTCTTGTTCAGCACGGCGAACTTGCTGAGCGACAATCTCCTCTTCGTTTAACTGACGCTGTCTTCCTCTTCGCTGCGGAGCCTGTCGTCGTCCTCGCATCGGACCACCACCTGCAGCACGATCGGCCATTGATTGAGTATTGAGTGTCTGAAATAGATGGATTAGATGGCTCGTTTTGACTCTGAGAAGAGTTGGAAGGTATGGAATCCGAAGAAGATACGGAAGAATTGAATGTAACGGAAAAATGGAGATTTGAAAAAAAAACTGGGTTGTTTTAGACCGGACTAAGAAAAATAGACAAGTTGAATTCGGAATTTGAAGCATATGGCAATAAAATCATAGACACTGGCAATCAATACAAGAAGCAAAAAAACGTTTTAATTCAGACTATTATAATGATTAATTAGTCGATTCATGTTGGCCTTCAACTTCATGAACCAAGCGAGGGGCATCGTGTTCGTGTGCCAATGACCCGTCTCGTTGAGGAAGCAGAACAGATTGTATCCGTCGAGCTCCATCTCACGAAGACACTGGTTGCTTTCCGGCAGAAACGTGTCGACCCACTCCCACACTTTGTTCTCCTGAAAAGGTACGGGTTGTTCTCGTGGAGTACACGGAAGTGGCGGGAAAATGAGGCGAAAAAAAACTTACATCCCAGCTAGGCCAGATGAGGTTTCCGTCGGGTGGCAAATGGAGGACATGACTTTCGGGCTGAAAATAATAGAGGTTGTGATCTGATTCAGTAACTTTTAAAAGTTCTCGTTGCGGCAATGATATATTCTAACATCGCTCACTTTTTTTGTTAGTCGTGATACCGTAAAATTTTCGATTACGAAAACGAAGAATGGTCAGTTTTGAGAACCTATAGAATGGCTCCCGAGTACTCAATCTCATTGAAATTTTGTGGGTGTACAGAGCAATTTGAGATCTTCTTGTTTGTAGTTGCCACCTTTTCTTGGAAATCACCGGCAAGTCCGATAGAGCGCGTTTAGTACATGCCTCTCCTGACCCAAGTTTCCGCGCGGTGGCCTAACTTTTCTACACGACCTAGACATTCAGGACTATACTCATTTTGAAGCTCTTAACTTTCTCTATCGATTGGTAAAAACATGAGCTGAACTGAGCAACTATCAGTCAAGTTATGAGCCAACGAATAAAAAAGAGCAAACTTTTTTTTTCGAAAATTTTATGAAAACTTGATTTCCAGTCGAATGCAATGACTTTCAGAGGTTTTGAAGCACAATTCACAAAAAAGGATTTACTGTTTCAAGTGCTCAAAAAATAACACAGAAAAATGAAGTTTTTTCACTGCCATTAGTTCAATAATGTCTTATCAAAACTAAAAATTGGAGTAGCATTCAGTGATAAACTGCGATTCTGCTGGTTCCAAAACTATATGCACCGATTGCTCAGGACTACTGAGCAATGAGAAATTCAACTTTGAAAGTTGTAGCATATTCTAGACACTCACCATCCTTATCTCTCTGCCCTGCATCCTTCTCATCATTGTCTCATCGTCTTCATCCTCATCATCCTCTTCCTCTTGCTCCGCCTCTCCTTCCGGCTGCACTCGCCCCGCCTCCTCATCTTCCTCCTCCATAATCTCCTCAATCACCAGCCGATCCTCCTCTTCCATACCATCGATGCCGCCCGGTCCTTCTTCTTCATCGTCACCTCCTCCCACGTTATATCTAGCCAGCTCCTCCCTCTGCGCATCGACCAACATCTGAATCCGCTCCTCCGCCGTCAAAAAATTCTGCCGCAGGCGATTCACTTGCTCTCGGAACCTATGCATCATATAGGTGAACGCGTTCTCCCAGTGCCCCGCCATGGTCAGCAACTCTTGCCGTTCTTCTACCATCGCCTCCCGTGCCCGCTGGTCAAGCCGCGCTATCGTCGCCTCGAAGGACTCCTCAATTTTGGCAGACTCGTCTTGAAGGTACCTGTTGAGCGATTCAAAACAGTGCAGAGTCCAATTCTTGACATGATCGAACTCGTCCTGCGGGATCGCTCCTCGCAAGTCGTCCATCCCCACTATCTTCTTCTGAGCTTCAACCACCAAGGTGCTGAACTTGTCGATCACGTCGACATCGGCATCCAACTCGTCAATCCATGCGAACACCCAATCCTTCTGCTCTTCTTCCTCGGTCTCTTGCCATTTCTTGACCAGCGCGTCGAATCGTTGGTTGTACAATTCCGTTCGGTGTTTGCTGGCTTCATAGAGCGCCGGGAAGGTGTCACATGGGAACACTCGATCCTCCCCACCATCCTCCTCCTCATCTTCTTCATTGTCATCGCCCACCTCGCGATTCGCTTCATCCTGAAGCTCCTGCCACGCCTTATTCGTCTTCGCCAGGAACTCGGTCATCATGACGGTCAAATCTTGAAAGACGTATTGAACGATCTGGTTGGGAGCTCGTCCCTCATGAATCGCTCTCGGGATGTATTCTCGAAGATTTTGGATCCTGGCGCGACCATCCACATCGCATTGGTCGACGACATGCAGCGCCAGTTGCATCGCAATACCAAAGTTGTTTATGTTGTCGGGATCCTTCAACGTCTCCTTTTGCATCGAGTCCTTCACCATCGTCACTTGCACCCGCAAGATTCCCTCGTAGTGCACTAGGAGGTCATAAGGATTGGTTTGCGGGGGAAGTTGCAATAGGTATGGGGTGTTCGGCATCGCCAGGAGGTTCTCGATGAAGAATCCGGGAGGAGATTGAGGTGGGCGTTGGCGGTCTTGAGCGGCTCGAGAGAGGTTCAGGAAGTTGGTGAGGGTGAGTGTTTCCATACGGGGAGGTTGTTCATCCTGAAAAGGAGTCTTGAGTTAATAGAGTTGGGGATGGTAATGATTCTGAGATTTCGTATTTTCCGGAGTAGATTTCAGGGCTTCAAGGATTCTAACATGATGCTTCAGATCAGTTATGGAGCAAGAGTTGTATAGTATTTTGAAAACATTTAGATTCTACAGATACCTCGTAAGCTCTGGAGAGTTCTAGAGAGTGCCATAGAGCTCTAGAGGATTCTGGAGGAGACATCAGGTTTTTAAAGGATTTCATAGAGCTCTAAAGGGTTCTAGAGAAGTCTGATGGGATCTAGGGGATGCCATGGAGTTCTAGAGGGTAGTCGATAGTCTTGATAGAGGTCTCTAGGATGATCGAGAGAATTCTGGAGGGTCCCAGAAGGTTCTAGAAGGATCTGGTGGACTCCGTGGGGTTCTGGATAGTCAGATGACCTTCTAGAGGATTCTGGAAGACTTTGAAGTCTTTCGAACATATCCAACCACATTCGAAAAGTACCAGATCCTCTGGGAAATTTGCAATTTCGAAATCTCACCTCTTCCATTTCCTCTTCCATATCCTCTTCTTGATCTGACTCTCCTTGCTCCGACGCTCCTTCACTTCCTTCCGCTTCTTCCTCTGACCCATCTTCTTGCTCCTCCTCATCCTCTCCATCTTCCTCTGGCTCATCCGCTTCCTCATCTTCTTCTTCTTCATCCTCATCCTGCTCTCGGCGACCATTCAGACTATGGCCAGCGTTCTGAAATTCCAATGGGTTGTTGTGAATGACTTTTGGTAGATCAAAATCAAAGTTTCACTCACCACATTAACCTCCTCATTTTCCTCTGAACCCTGTTCTTCCTCATCATCTTCCTCTTCTTCTTCCATTTCTTCTTCTTCTTCTTCGTGGTCATCTCGTCGGCGTTTCCGTGTATGGTTCATGTGACCCGCGTTCTGAAATTCAAACAGTTGGTCATGTTTTTGACTTTGGTAGATCAAAGTTGAGAGGTTAAAAGGTTCGACCCAACCAAATCGAAACCTTGTCTTCGTCTTAGGTAGATCAAACTTCTCAAGTCTGGTAGATCATTTTCCACTCACCATGAATCCACCACCGTACTGCATATTCTGCACCACCACTGTCTGTCGTTGCTGTGCACCACCTTGCTCGGATCCCTGACCTCGAAACATGTCAGGATCCTGTCTGACACTCGGGTCCAACTGCTCTCGAGGTGGTGCATGTTGTGCCATTGGGACTGTCAGTTCGTAAATCTGAGCATCAATGTACGCGGCGACGGCGCTCAGTTGCTCTATAGTCCATTCCTCAATTGGTGGAATCCGCAGTTGGTTTTGACCGTCGTCATCCATTGGGTCTGGGGTCTGAAAAGACGGGGTTCACGTTTACAAAACAAGCAATAATAGAGGTCGAAGATAATCAAGAGATCAAAACTCAAAAATGATTCAAAATCAAGAAAATGGGGTGAAAGAATGAAAACGATTCATTAATCTAACAAGTAGCAAGTGAAGTCCTAGAAACCGTAAATTGTTTTTTATAAAGTTGTCGTGAGTTGTCGAAGTTTCTAGCTGCCACGTTGGACGGGCTGTGGGTGATTCGAGCGTTCTTCTTGAGCATCATTATGCTCAGCAGCTTCTGGAGACGCTTGTCTTGGCTGAAAAGGAGATATTCTTCCGTCAAGTATATCTAGACTTCTGTAACAGATATCAAAAAGTGGCCAACTAACAAAATGTTGCTCATTTTGTGATGAGCAATTTGTTAGTTGATCACTTTTTGATAGCTTCTAGGTGGGTTGAGATAACCTTGATTCAATTATTCTTACCATTTCTTCTCCTGCCTGTGAGGGTCCCGCGCCTTGCTCATCAGGTTCCTGAGCAACTCTAGCTGGTTGATTTGACGATGATGGTCCCGCTTCTTCTTGAACAACTGGAGCGGCTTCTGGGTCTCGGCTAGGCTGAAAACCATCAGATTTTGATCGGTAACTGGTGGAAAATGACTTACAGCTGGTTGAACCACTGGCACAGGTCTAGCTGGTGGTGCTACTCCCCGTCTAGCCAGACCACCTCGTGCTGGACGTCTAACCCTGGGGACTGGCTCTTCTTCTTCGTCTTCATCTGTATCATACTCTCCTACTTGATCAGCTGGTGGACGTGTTCTGGCCCATAGACGTTGATGTCTCGGCGCAACCGGAGGATTCAGATCGATAGTGGAAGGTGGCGGTGGTGATGATGAAAGCAATCGGACTATTTTTGTAGTCGTCACCTTGTCACAATGAAGCGCGGGTGTTTCATAGCGTCCGTCGAGAATCTGAAAGAAGTAGTGAGAATTGAGGTTTAAACAACATGAAAGCTGAGGTCTAACCTGACGAAAGCAGAGGTTTAAACTTCATGAAGCCTGAGGTTAAAACTTTGTGAACGCTTAGGTTAAAACTTCGTGACAACTCAGGTTAAAACTTCGTGACAACTCAGGTTAAAACTTCGTGAAAACTGAGGTTTAAACTTCATGAATCTTGAGGTCTAGACCTCATGAAAACTGATGTCAAAATCTTACCCCTCGCCGATTTGCGAACGCATCATTCGAGTTATCCGAATCGTCAGTACTCTCAGAAGAAGAGCTGCTAAAGTGGATATGTGGCCATATATCCCTTCGGTGTACTCGAAAGTTCTGAAAAACGAGAGAGTTTAAAAAAATTGAGGCTTTATTTTGAAAGGCTCAGAAGGTCGCCTTTTGTACTTTCGCACCTCGAAGTCGTAGCGAGGCAGTAAGCGCTCGTTATTTACAGGCAGTGGAAAGGGGATCGCACCAGCGATTCTGCCGGGATCAGCTGGACGCGGTACTTGTTGAACAATGTTGCCCTGAAAAATTTTGGAATTTTGAAAACCGAAACGACTCCTAAAAACAAACTTTCTCATAATCTTTCTCCGAACTAAAATCAACTTTCCAAATTCAGACCCTGAAGGACTAGTTAGGCAACCAGCTACTAATCAAACTCATAACTTGGCTCACCGACGTCCAAAACAGATGAAAACTACAACAATCGATTAGGTTCATCGAGAGCTTCAAAATGAGTATAATAATGACCTAGAAACAAAATTAGAGAAAGTTAGGCCACTAGAAGTAAAAGTTAGGCCATGGCTCATAACTTGGCTCATAGCCATCCAAAACAGATGAAAAAAACCATCCGACTAGAAACTGAAGTCAAAAGTGAACCTGTAATTTCGTTACAAAACCTTGAGACCCTTATGAAGTTCAAAAAACAGAAAAATATTTTCCGAAATATTAGCCGTAGGGACAACTTCACGAGACCATAATTCGAAACAGCATGGAGATTTGAGGATTTATCTTTCTGAATCTGAATCTATGAGGTCGATTTTACCTTGGTCTCGATTCTGAGGAAAAGGAAAATAAACTCGTTTATAGAGCACATTCAGGGCTTTTCAATATCCTATCTGGGTTCTATCACAAACTTCTAGAAGTTAAGAAACAGGCCCCGAAGGATGACTGTTCCAAATTGGACCCAAAAATTCTCAGAGGTTTTTTTTTCTGGTAAAAGCAAAAGGCCCGAAGAATATAGCTACAAAGTGTTGAAAAATGAATTTTCTATCAAAAACTTATTATGCCTAACGCCCTTAGCTACCCAGGACAATTCACTTTCAGAGCTCATTGGTGGCTCCAAAATCCCAAAATAATAAAAGAACCAACCGCTGGTGGTCCCTCTGGTCGAGCCGGTCCTCCGTCCATCTTCAGTTCCCAAGACTTCTTACCAACTGAAAAACAAAGAAAAAATTTGAAAAGTAGCAAAAAACGCGGTCTCAAAATCGATAATAAAGAGACACCCGTCTGAGAAGAGACAGGTCAAAAACCACCTAAAATTTCGAAATTTCCTAACAAATTCGGTATCAACAGATAGGGAAAAATCCGAGGAACACATAGAGTTCAGTGGCTCTCAAAGATTCATAAGATTTTCGCGCGAAAACTAGCTGCGAGTTTGAAACAGATAGAGCTAATGGCAGGGAGAGAGCAAGTGCGCTCCGCAGCCAATTTTTCGGGTCGATAAATAGGGGGAGGGCGGGTGAGAGAGTGTGCGGACCGGGGAGAGTCTTCGCTGCCCTCCCGCCATCGCTGCCGTCTTCTGGCGGGGAGGAAGGGGGAAACGGGGGGTTACTCGCAATGAAGAAGAAGAAGAAGAATAAAAAGAAGCAAGAAGGAAAAGACGCGTCTCGTTAGATGCTGCCTTCCTCTCTGTCAGTGTGCACCGACTGCTGGCGCTGCTGCCGCGGTCATCAAATTCTGGGGGTGCGTCGATGAAGAGCGTGTTGTGCGTCGTTCATCTTCCCTCCCCTCCAGTGTACGGGGGGAGGACAGAGAACGAAACAGATAGGAGGAAAGAAGACGACGACGTAGATTAACCACACCGACACACACTACACCGTTTGGTTCGAGAAATTGATTGGTTTGGGAGATAAGGGGCAGAGGGAATGGCTGGCGTGTCGGGGGCGCGTTCGCATTTGAGGCCTTATAATTTCGAGGGTTTATGAGCTAGGAGGTTGGTTTTTTCAGGGTTGATTCGTGAGGTTTGGAGGTTCATATGATTTCAATTTCAAAGCAATTGGAATGCAAAAAATTGAGAAAAATACGGTTTCACATTCGCTAGTTATCAAGAATGATGGTGGAGGTGATAGTTTGACGTGAAAATGTCTCTCCCTGTCTCATCAGGTTTGTCATTGTGAACATTTTTGAGTAATTGTACGCGAAAAACAGAAAAACAAGAAAAACAGTAGTCGAATCAAAAATGTGTTCAATGTGGAACAGAAGAATTTGTGACAATCTGCTTATTGTAAGACGGCATACTGAACCTTCTCTAGTTTCAAACGGAAGAGATTCGGGAAACTTGGACATCGTATATTTTTTGTTCAGCTTGGCTAATCCCAATAGTATACTTTTCACGAACCGGTAATTAGGATCAACATATAACAGTGATTGTTCTGTTGAGAAGACATTTTTAGACTTTCAAGGTTTGCAATTTTTTGGACTCTCGGGCACCTATGAGAATGTAGTGCTTTAATCAATTCAAGACTCGTTTCAGCACACCGACAGTCCAAAAATGAAGATCTAGAGTTTCTTGATTTCATGCACCAATTTTTATAGAAATCGAGTAATTGAAAATGGTTTACTTATTGAACAGTATTTTACATGCCTCATTCTCCCTATTTTTCCCAAAAAAATACCTGTTTCAAATTCCTAAAATTTTTGGTGCAATCCGAAAATTTCGATCTTTTTTGTTCTCCATCCATTTATATTATGAAGTTTGTATGACATATTTCACATGCAGACATATCAGAAAAATGATTGTAAAAAAATAAACATACCAACCCTTTGATTATGTCGTGACAAACTTTACCGATCTAGAAAATCTGTAAATTCCGTGTGTAACATACTTTCACTAATCTTGTCATTTCGAAATTTGAATCAAGTAAAAATTGTGAAGAGAACGAAGTTCTACAATTTACCATTTCACCGATTTTCGGATAGTATCTGTGGCTAGAAATGAAGATATTTTCATCGAGAGTTTTTTAGCTAAAACTACAGTATCATTTTTCACATATATTTTCGAATAATATTGAAAAATGATAAAGTTTTTTCTATTTCACCAGTAGATTTTTCGCAGGTTAATCTTTTCCTCATAGTTTGGGTGCAGGTAAAATCGACCCTGTAGATTCAGATTCTGAAATTAAAATGGGCTTAATGCTCACTTGAATTGAGTTATGACCTCACAAAGTACTTCCAGTCGCTTTCGAAACGGTTATTTCACGTGAAATAGAATATTCTGAGACATTGAAGGAACTTTGTGAGGTCATAACTCAAACCATGTAAGCATTTAGCCGATTTTTATTCCAGAATCTGAATCTGCAGAAGCGATTTCACCTGGACCCAAACTATGAGAGAACGTTCAACCCAACCCTTCGGATGATTTCCTAGTTAGATGCCGACGACTATACAATCTAACTTTTTTCTGATCTCTTATCAAACTTTACCGACGCAAAGAATCTGTAAAATTAGTTTGTAAAAATCACACCAATCGACCGAAAATACTATGATTATGACTTAATGAGATTTTTAGAGCCAAAACAAGCAAGAGGCAAAATGTGAAATATGGCACTCGGAACACTTTTCTCTTACCACAGAATTCCGAAATTAAAAATTTGCATTCCTACAGTTTATCATTCGGAAAACACCGTGAAACCTCACTTCAAAGAAAGTTATCTTGATTCGTATTCAGAATTTGAAAAAGATGTCAACCAATAAAATTTTGCTCATAACAAGAGCCACATTTCCTTAGCTGACAACTTTTTGAAATTCTCAATGCGAACCGAGATAACTTCCTTTGAAGTGACACGATGAGGCTGGGACACTAAAAAAAAACACCGCTCTATTTCGGCATTGATGATTCGGCTCAGCAGAGTGTCGTTGTTGCGGATGGTTCTAATTTGAAGAATGGATTGCAAACCAATTACTTTCTCGAAACGTTTTTCTCAAGTCGTATAAACTTTGTGGATCCGAAGAATCAGCAAATTTTAGTTTCGTTTCTTGTTCCTGATATTTTCCGAACAAAAATTTGCGATTTTCCTTGACGCCTGTTTCAGTGAGTTCTGATTACATATAACAGAAGCATTCTCAATTTCAAGAGCAATAGGAAAGAACGAAGAAAAAAAAGGATTAGAAGAGCAGAGAATTGTATAAGGAAGCAATTGGAGTGGAGGAGCGAAAACAAAGAATTGAGAGAGAAAACGACATATGGGAATAATAAGACGATGAGGAATTCAGTAAATTTGTTTCGTATCCCTTTTCCCATGACTCCTCGTGATTTTCATCCTCTAACAAGGGTTTTTGGGTTGATCTTTTTCTCAGTCTGAATTTCAGTGCAAATCAACTGCTTTTTCGTACTTCAAACCTAATTTTCAAGAGTAGACGGTGACCGACGCGGAAACAAAATAGATGAATGGATTGGAAATGTTTTCAGCTTTCCAATGATATATGTCAGATCACGTAATCCCAAACATTACTCATAGTATTCCCTAGTCAGAAAGGTGCACTGATATCACACGCACAGAGATTATTGTAAAAATGGCATTTCACGTAAAGGATCAATGAAGATGATAACTTTCCGAGATCATAACTCGAATCATGTAGCCATTTCGCAGACTCCCACTTTGGAATCTGAAACTAGAGGATTGATTTTATCTTGGGACAGATTATGAGAAAAGGGTCAACCCAAGATCTCCTGCAATCTCCTTGTAAATGTGTGCAATCCACACTCCGTGAGCCGTTTTTTGCTGTTTCCAACCCATCTCAACATGGATTGTTATTCCGATTTGAGTTAATCCAGACAACGCGTCTGTTTGTATGAAGGTCTTCCGTTTGATAGTTTCGATGCTGCTGGAGGTAGTTATGAAGCCGGAAACGTTGATTAGAGCAGTAGCTGAAAACAGTAATAACCCAGAGACTGTTCATATGGAACCAGGACTAATTGAACGGACTACTGTAGGATCATTGTTGCATTAGATTCTCATCTTTCATTCTGACTAGGATTCTACGTTACCAAACTCCTATTCGAAACTTCTATTTCAAACTGCACTGGGATCCCTGAGGACAAGAATAGCATTATTGGTGATGAAGCGAAAGATTGTGATGCTGAAGACGGCGACGTTGGGATTCTCCGATCAAAAGAACATCGCCCTGGGGGAAGTGTTCCTGATCTCCTTGTTTTGGAAATGTTTGCGATGATCGTTATATTTAGTAGGGAGATTAATATTGAACGACTTTTGAACAAGTAGTGGAACAGAAACATTTGACAGTAGGTGACATATGTATTTCCACTAATCTCGACATGTGTTCGAAATTTGAATATAGACTAGCGACGCTACGCGTCGCTGGACACGGCTGCGCCGTGTTACTGGTCGTGATCAGTGAGCTCAGAAATACTGTGATTCCCTTAATAACGGGCACCCCCTTCCCATCTTTCACCGAACTTATCTTGATTCGTATGACAGATATCAAAAACCTGTCAACTAACAAAGTGTTCACAATAAACAGAGAAACATTTTTTTAAGTGAGCGTTTTTTGATATCTGTCAGAGGAATCGAGATAAGTTTGGTCAAAGATGGGAAGGGAGTGCCGATTTCTATTTCGTTCCTATGTTCAGATTTTTTTTCCGAGCCCGGAAATTTTCGTTCCAAATCGAGATTGATTTTGGGGTCTACCGCTTCTGTGATCGTTTGATCATCATGCCAGTCGGTTTACGCGCCGCTAACCCAGGCCTCCACCTCCAGGCCTTCGTTTACATCCGCGTTCTCGATCCTGCGGCTCTTTAGTCAGGGTCTCCGGCTCTTCCCCCGCAACTCTGAATCCTGCAGTTTTTTTCTCACAATGAAAACTACTGGTGACAACCCTCTTTCGAACTATAAAGGTCATTACTACTGGTTAGCTTACGCTTAAAGATTAGCGCTCTGTGAACGAATCAAAAATCTAATTAGACGGGCATGATCCCTAGCTATCCAGGAATCAACTGTGAAAATTTCATAAACTTCGGTCAACGTTGAGTATGCGAAAGGATGTTGCTACACAGAATGTGCATTGAGTTGCATAAAACAATCTGTAACTTGCTCAATTTTTGAGATATAAAAATGCTAAACACATGGGCATCATTCCCTGATTTTCAGAAACAAACTGGCGAAATTTCAATAAAATCGGTTCATTTTGAGTATGAGAAAAAGTGCGCTACACACTTGTCGTGCCAAAATTGCCAAAATTAGTACTGAAACTTGCTCACTTTTGAACTTATTGAATCAAATGTTATTAGTAAAGCTTACTTAACATCTAAATTGAGAAGTTTCGGGCCGCGGCCCGAAAACGGCCCGGCTCGGATATTAAATATCAAACAGAGCTTTTCAGTACAAAACGCGAATATCACTTCAACTTCGATCTGCATCGAGGTTGGAAATGAAAAAAAAAATGTAGCTCTTTTTCAAGAAAAAACAACAAAACATTTTCACTTCAAAATTCAACTTTGAGAAAAGTTGGACCTCGAAACCCGGGACGACCAAATTTATGATTTCGGCAGCATGTCTGCCCAGCATTAAAAACGAAAAACTATTCACACATCGCGGAGTCGAACCCTCCACCATTGGAACGCCACCCCACCGCTCTGCCACTCCGCCACATCGACCACGTGCAGCAGTGAGGGTAGGAGGTGGTTACGTGTGTGTCGGCGACGCGTTCTCTTATCCTCCCCCTTCCTCTCTCGAGTACGATTTCGAAAAGTTAAGGGACATCACAGGATTAACCTTACATGAGCAGTTCCATTTTGAGATCGATGTATCGAGAAACGAATACGATATTCGTAATCTACGGAAAATTTCGAAATAGAACAATATTAACTTGATCCAAGATACTCCAAATTGAAAGATTTCGGAGCAGTTTTTATTTAGACCTGAGGGAAAGTTGCGAACTGGGGGATGACACTTCAATATGTGAGTGGTACCACTGGAAAGAAGAGGTTGAAAAACTAGGATTCACGTTTTCAAAAACTGCTGCGGACCTTTAGGAGTGGAGTTATGGGCTCCGCAAGTTTGCTCTTTTCGCCCCGAACTTGTCTACCCCCTCCCCACTGTTAAAAAAGTGTGAAGCGGTGGCCGAGGGGTTAAGATGCCTGTTAGCTGTGAGGAAGGCTGTGGGTTCGCTCTCGGTCGCGGTCGATTTTTTTTCTTTTTTCTTTTTAACCAATTTTTTATTAGTTTTTTTTCTTTTCAAAGATCGTATGATTTCTGAAAGAGTTTTAGCTCGAAAACATCGAAGCTGGAAGAGAAAAATCGAACTAGGACAATGAGTGAATTTGAATGGGAGATCTCGCCCTGTTATTCTGATTTTTTCTCGCTTCATCTACCAGCTTCGATGTTTTCGAGCTAAAACTCTTTCAGAAATCATACGATCTTTGAAAAGAAGAAAAAACTAATAAAAATTGGTTAAAAAGAAAAAAGAAAAAAAAATCGACCGCGACCGGGAGCGAACCCACAGCCTTCCTCACAGCTAACAGGCATCTTAACCCCTCGGCCACCGCTTCACACTTTTTTAACAGTGGGGAGGGGGTAGACAAGTTCGGGGCGAAAAGAGCAAACTTGCGGAGCCCATAACTCCACTCCTAAAGGTCCGCAGCAGTTTTTGAAAACGTGAATCCTAGTTTTTCAACCTCTTCTTTCCAGTGGTACCACTCACATATTGAAGTGTCATCCCCCAGTTCGCAACTTTCCCTAGTGAGTCTGATAAAAATGATCATAAGTAGTCTGAAACCTGATAAAATTTTGCGAAACTTGATATTCCATTAGAAGACTCGGTCAGAATTAACATATTTAAAATTCAATCATCCTGATTGAAAATTACACCAACACTGAGTGTTAGAAGTAATTCTCAAGCCAAAAATATCTTATATCGCTCATCTTGGAAAATTTTCCAACTAAATGTTGTACAATTTTTACATAGATCGTAGGGTATTTTAAATCTACGTCCATTTTTAACGGAATATCCTCTCAACTCCCAAAACGAACCGAGTTATGTCCGAAAAACTGAAGTGGGCGGAGCCTAATTTTTTTTCTGAAATTCAAAACAAATGTGATAGATCGATAGAGCGTAAAAAGTTTTGATGAAAGTCAAAAATTTCAAACCGATTGATCCACTGGTTCTCTCAAACGAAGATGAAAAAGGAAATTTCCGATATTTTGGTGACTCGTGCTTTCCGGCTCACTGCGGAGCCCAAAATGTTCCAAATTTTTTGGTTTTTTCATAAACCCAGAGTCCCTAAGATTTCCAAGAAATAGAAAAAAAAGTTTCTCAAAATCTAAATTTTGAGCCGAGTTATTAATGTCCAAAGTCTGTGACACGTTTTTTCCAGGTTTTTTTCCAGGTCCCCTCGCCGGGCAATTCAAAAAAGGGGGAACTACCGCATTTTAAAAGAGAGCGCAGAATTTCAAGAAGATGTCAACTAAAGAAATGTTGCTCATGGCAAGAGCTACATTTCATTAGTTGACAACTTTTCAAATTTTTCAATGCGAATTGAGATAACAGTCCTTGAAGTAAGGCGATGAGGGTGGGACACCAGAAAACAGCGCCGCTGTTTTTCGGCACAGATGATTCCTCACAGCGGAGTGTCGTTGTTGCGGATGGTTCTAATTTGAAGAATGGCTCGCAAATCTATTTCACTCTGGAAACGTTTTTCTTAAGTCGCATCAAACTTTGTGGATCCGAAGAATCAGCGAATTTTGGCTTAAGTTCTTATTGTTCCTGATATTTTTCAACCAAAATCCGCGATATTCCTTGACGCCTGTTTCAGTGAGTTCTGATTACATATAACAGAAACGTTCTCAATTCGAATATAAATCGGAAGAGAAAAAAAGAAGAGAAAAAAAAGGATTTAGAGAACCGAATTGTATAAGAAAGCAATTTGGAGTAGAAAAGCGAAAACAAAGAATTGAGAAAGAAAAAAAACATATGGGAATAATAAGACGATGAGAAATGCAGTACATTTGTTTCGTATCCCTTTTCAATCCCATGACTCCTCACATTTCTTCATCAAGGGTTCTTGATTGGAACTTTTCCTTATAATCTGTCCTAAGGTAAAATCGACCCTCTAGTTTCAGATTCTGTAACAAGAATCTGCGATATTTTCACTTGATTCAAGCTATGGCCTCAGAAAGGTGCACTGACATTACAGACACAGAGATCATAGTGAGAAGATGGAACTTCACGTAAAGGATCACTGTAGATGCTAACTTTTCGAGATCATAACTCACATCATGTGAACCTTCCGCAGAATTCTACTTTGGCAACTGAAACTAGAGGGTCGATTTTACCTGGGGACAGATTATGAGAGAAAGTTCAACCCTAGAACTCCAGCAATCTTTTTGTAAATGTTTGAAATGCGCTTCCTCACTCGGTGAGCTGTTTTTTTCCGTTTCGAACTCATCTCAACTCGGACTGTTATACGGATTTGAGTTACTCGTTCAGATCAGCAATTTACGTTTGATAGTTTCGATGGGTGTAGTTATGACGCATGAAACGTTGGTTGGAGCAGTAGCTGAAAACAGTAATAACCCAGAGACTGTTCAAATGGAACCATGACTAATTGAACGGACTACTGTAGGATCACTGTTGCAATAGATTCTCATGTTTCATTCTGACAAGGATTCTACGTTACCAGACTCATATTTGAAATTTCCAATTCAAACTGCACTGGGAGCCCTGAGGACAAGAATAACATTATTGGTGATGAAGCGAAAGATTGTGATGCTGAAGACGCGACGTTGGGATTCTTTGATCAAAAGAACATCACCCTGGGGGAAATGTTCCTGATCTCGTTTTTACGAAAATGTTTATGCCGAATCATCAATTTAGTAAAGAGATTGATATTGAACGACTTTTCAACAAGTATTGTAACGGAAACATTCGAGTTTTATCTGTTCCATTAAGTTCATAAACTGAGTTGTGTTCAGGCAGACCCGATATGAATGAATATTTCGGAAAACTAATCATCAACATCTTTGAAAAAAATTAAAATTGAATTCGAGTAAACTACAAAAATGAGCTACTAGAGTTCTCAATTCACTCACACAAACTCAAAGAGTAGATGAAAACCATATTTCTAAATTCTCAAAGATGACAGTAGTAACGTTCCGATTGAGAATTGAAGATTGCTACCTGCAGTTTAACAGATAAGCACCAGGATTACTGATGTTCAACGAAAATTAATTACGGTTTGAAACAGGAGACTAAAAGATGTTCGATACTGTGCCAGTGTTCTTGATTTGCCTCGAGTTTTAATTCAATTTTTAGAGTTACAAAGAAAACACGAATTCGCATTCATTTGTCGACGAAATCAGCACCACAGGTATGAACCACAGGTACGAAAAACTTTACATACACCACTCCTGAAACAATTAACTCCCTGAAACCTCTATCACACTCCAGACAGCTCCTTTGAGAATTTCTCGCTGATTTTCTGTGATTTCCCCAAGTTGATTGTCTAGGTATCCTTTCATGAATTAGAAATTGCTGTCTGTGGCCCAGATTTTCACTGATACTGATCAATTGGGGTTCATGAACCGGTTTTTACTTTTCAATGGAACCGCTCACATTCTTATTAAAAAGATCCATGAACTGAGAATGATGTGTCTTGAAAGAGATGTCTCTTGGATTCCGGGGAGAGATGACAAAGGGATGGGAATCGCTGAAAACAAGTTAGACGAGTTATTGGAGGTCAAACTCTCTGAGTGACAATATCCCAGTATCGGTGAAAAATTCTGAAAACACAGATGCAAACTCAATGAAACCGTAGATATCGAAAATGTTCCGTTTTCTTGCCAAGTGGATTTTGACTGCTTTTTTAGTTTGAAAAGCAGCCAAGCTCTTACTTGCCACTTCTCCTCTACTCCAACTAGTCTTGCGAGATTCAAAACTCTATTCTAGAAGTCAGGTGATTTCTGTTAACAAATTCTTCCTCCAATAGACCAAAAGATTCTTCTGGGACTCCCAAGACGATGTAGTCTTTCAGGAGCTTTTCAATCTTCTTGATGTCGTTCTGAGTTTCCGCATTCTCAAATCGCTCCTTATTGATGCAAAATCAGCTGCGGAACAATAAAAAGAAACGATGAAGACACTCTTCAAAGTGTAGGAGAGGGAAAACTCGGCCATCGTGTAGCTTTTTTTTTCCATTTGGCCAATATCGTAATATTCGTGAATCATTTGTCTCTTTTCGCAATGAATCTGAAACAATATTCAGGAAACTGTAAATTCTCAAAATTCTTCATCGTCTAGTTGTTTCTCCAATTAATTATTCGTTCTCTCCATAAGTTATCGGGTTATTGGAACTCATTTTCCAAGTACTCCGAGTCACGCAAAGTGTGTAGAAGCAAAACCACCTATGTAAATATGTTCATAAAGAAAACAAATGTTCTAGGCTTGGTTCATATCATTCGTTAGCCGAAATTCCGTTGATTTCTAAGTTATCAAAAATCAGTTGCTCATGACTTCTGAGCATCGCGAAATTTACATTTGAATCTCGATGCTACGTTTCAAGCGGCACCGTATGCTTCAAGGACGGTCATGTTTGAAACCAACACAAATCTTCTGTTTCCCACACAAAGTTTTTATGGAGACTTTAGATGTCGAACTCAAAATGTATATTTTGCAGAAATCCGTTCGACATGATATCTCCGCTGGATTCGGTCTTTAAATTTTGCCATGTTTCAAAAACAGAGAAAAAATATGTTCATCTACGTAAAATTGAAAATGGAAAAGAGGTAGGAAACAATTTTGAAAGATGATCGGGAAAAATACAAGTGAAGAAAAAAGGTTGAGGCAAGCATTATTGGAACATAATAACAACTAGAGCAACTAAAAAATGGTTAATATACAATTCTTTTTTTTTTGATTCCACGAACTCGGTTTCGATTTTCATTATCCAGAAAGTGCTCCTTGATCTGAAAACAATTGAAATTTCTTGAACCTCTCAAAAACGCTCCAAAAAACTCACGACGTAAGTTGGAACTTCAAAAAACAGAGTCTCCTTCTCGAAGAGCTCCCAGTTGTCTAAATGCTTCGAAAGGGCCTCATCCAGATGCCCTTGAATGTCTTGGGTTGGATAGTTCTTCGCCGCAAAATTCGATTTCAATCTCTCCGTCAGCCTCTCCCTCGCTCTCAGAATCTCTTCGACTCTAGACCTCAAATTCTGATCATTGGGGAACTTCAGATGAAGCGCGTCGGAGAGGCGCTCGTTGGAGCCTTCGATAGCAGCTTGGATTCCAGAAGTATCGAGGCAGAAGTCATCCCAGAAATCGAAGCCCTGGAAGAAAAATTATCTACGTACAAACACAGTTTTGAAAAATTTACAAACCTCTCCCAATTCCTTCGCCAACCCCTTATACTCCTCCTCTTTTTGCCACTTGAAACGCTGGAACTTCTCCTCGAACTCTTTGTCTCTTAATCTCCGCTTCTAAAAAAACCCTTGCCATTCGAGAAATTCGGAAATTCATCTGAAAACTAACCTCTCTTCGAGACTCGAGCGCTTCTCCTGCGAAAGGTCCGTAGCTGGAGTGAAGGCGACTTCTGCGAGGAGCTGATGAGGGGCCGGGAGTCTGAAAAATGGTTCTCTAGATGTTGGTTTTGATTGTCTTATGATGATTCTTCTGACCACAGAGACTTACCCTCGAAGTACTAGCCGCGTCCAAGGCCGTGGTTCTCTTCGGGGCTGGTTCAGCATGTCCATTTGTCTGTAAAAGTAGTCGTTTCTATTTTTTGTTGGCTCATAACTAGGCTCAAAGTTGCTCAAAATAATTGAGACAACTAGCAGTCGATGGGGTAAGTCAAGAGCTTCAAAATGATCATAATCATGGTTAACAAACTCCATCAAAAGAAGGCTCGGAACTAGACTCAAAATAGTTCAGACCTGTTGAAACTTACAGCAATCCATTTTGGAAAAAAGAGTTCAAAAATGATTATAGTCATGCTCTATCTTCTCATTAAGAAAGTAAAAGAAGAAATCGAATACCTACCCCTGAAGTCGAAGCGATCGGGGACTCGGCTCTGGCTCTTTTCAAACTCGACGTGTTTCCATTGCTGAGAGCTTGTGGTGCTGGACTTTCGCTGGGACTGTCTCGGACTCTGGGACTACGTCGAGGAGTAGTGGATGAGATCTGAAAAAGAGGTATCTCTACTCCAATTAGATGCAGCAGTGCACACTTAATCTTATGAATGTTGTGAAACAGATTTTCAGATCAAAAACGAATCATAGTTTCTATGGTTTTTCTCATGTTAGATCGGAATGCTTTAAAACCTTCTAAACTACATGTTTCTTCTGAAAATTACATTTCACATTCAGAAAATGTCAGACTATAAAATTCCCGTTTTTCGAGGCTTATAACTCGGCTCAAGATTATTCAAATTTGGTAAGTCCCACGCCAGTGAAAGAAACGAGTTTCAAAATGAGTTTAATCATATGAATTTTGCACAAGTTGGGACACTGTATGAAAAACTTAGACCGTCAAAAGGTAATTAGGCTTAACTCAGCTCAAACTTGTCGAAATGATTGAAACTTATACTAATCAACTAGCCAAGAACGAGCTTTTAAATGGGGTTGAGTATGCCAATAGACTGAGTAAGATTAGAGTTTCCAATTTGCTATGCTGATGGACTAGAAGTACAATTCGAAAATGTTAGTCCATCGGATGGGAAACCGGGGTCACATAGTTTTCAGTAGTATACTCACTTCTCCATTCTCATCAATTGCTCTGTTTCCATTTGCTCTATTCCCATTCGCTCCATTCTGAGCCACTGGCGAAACTCGACGACTGGGAGCTCTCATGGACCGACGAGTACTTGGCCTGGCGGTTTGTTGATTGCCGTTCTGAAAGTTCTTTTAACAGTTGTTGCTTCTTTTTCAAACGTGTATATACTCACCACACAGCTCATAATGGAGGAGGCACGACTTTCCCGCGGAGTTCTCCCGGTCTTCTTCCTCCGTTGCTCGGCGGATCGACCTTCCTCCATTGGCCCATGCTGAAAAGTCAAATGTTTAGCAAGCTCATAACTCGGCTCAGAACAGTTGAATCTTGTTCAAACTTACATTAGATTTACAAATTGAATACAACAAGAGCTTCAAAATGATTATAACCATGGTCAAGTCTAAAACATTCATCACAAAAGCTAAGCCAGTGGGTAAAAAAATAGGTCAGAATCTAGGCTCCGGCTCACAACTTGGCTTGGAGTTGCTCAAAATTGTTGATACGTTTATCAATCGACTGGGTTAAGATGACAGCTTTTTTTTCAGTTGTTTGAAACCGTTGAAACTTAAACCAATCGATAGCCGACAAAACAGCTTCAAACTAATTGTAAATCTGATCATATCCAGAAACGTAACTTGAATACCTACTAGTGTCTCAAAAACAAAAAAAAAAGCACTCACCATGGCACTATTTCTTTGGATCGACGGAGCACGGCTGCTTCTCCGGGACGAAGTATTCTCATAGTCGGTTGGAGCATCAAACTCAGCATCCAACTCATCGTCTCCCGAATCGTCCGAATCGGTGCCTTCTGTCCCGATCAACAGCTAAAAAAAAGTATATCCATGCAAAATTCATTGTACATTCTTCTAGACACTCACCATGCTTGTATCCGACGCTCGACTTTCTCGACCGTCCTCTTCATCCTCGTCGTCTTCATCCCAGAAGACAGCTTCTTCCGTCTGAAATAAGTTGACTTGAATCATGATACATGGCAAATAATACTTACGGCTCGAAGACTAGGAGTAGGTCTTCGGAACACCGGAGTCGGTCTCCTGAATTCCGGACAAGCTCGTTCCTGAAAAATTTGGCTGATTTCAAACCTGAACTCTTCAACAAAATCTTACCAGAGCGTTGAACTCTTCACGCAATTGAACCAAGCTCGACAAAAAAATTGAGCTTTGAACGGAAGACGCGCGGCTGGTGCTCGGAGACCTTCCACGTTGAGTGAGAAGTGGAGTAGGCTCTCGACTCGAGCTTCTGGAGCGTGCAGCTTCTGGGGAAGGTCTTCGTGATCCTCGTCGATGTCGGTGGCTCACAGTCGATCCAGCGCGACTTGCTCTCCGCGATGCTCCATTTTCGATTCCGTTGCTCAGTCCATTCTGACGGTGTGGGGAAGCATGTCGACTCGAGCTTCTGTGGCTTGGAGCATCGGGAGAGGGTGTTCGGGATCCGGGGCTTAGGGCGCCCACAGTCGATCCAGCTCTACTTGATCTCCTGGATGCTCCACCAACAATAGGAGAAGACTGACGGCTCGATCTCCTGGAGTCGGGCTCTTCTCGATTTGATCTTCTGGTTACGGGTCGATTTTGGACAGTCGACCCAGCTCGACTAGCTCGTCTACTGGCTCTATTCTCACTCGGAGCTTCTGAGCCATTGCCCGGTTGATTCTGAAGCCGTTCGGATGGTGTTGGCTGAAAAAGATTTTCGTTGATTGTAAACTCTTTCAATCAAAACTCACCGAAACCATCATGATCTCTTGATCATCATCCTCCATCATGGCTCTCGACACTGGAGCCATTGCCGGAAATGGCGAGGGAGTTGGGGCGGTCTGAAAAGTTTAGATTGGACATGAATTGGGATATCACAGCATTACTATTGAAATCATGGATAATGAGCCTATATTCTAAACTTTTTGAAACTGAAAAAAATGGCGAAATCTTAAATCAGAGATGGAAGTATTTCATCCATCAACCCCAAAAACTTGTTCAAAACATGGGAATCTTAAACCATTCGATTGGGCAAGACAAGAGTTTTCGAATGATTATAACCATGGTCTAGAACAAACATGTTGGAAAAGTTAGGCCACCGAAAACTGTTTTGCTCATAACTCGGTTCAGAGAAGCTCAAACTATTGAAATTTTGACTAATCGGATGTGCTATACAGAAGCTTTGAAATGGTTATAATCATAATCTAGAAATTTGCAAAAGTTAGCACATCGAGTGAGGAACCTAGGTCACCTCCTCGTTTTCCGATTTGGCTATTCAATTTGGGTGAAAACTACTCACCCGATCCATATAACTCTGAACGGAAGTCGCGCGGCTGATACTCGGAGTCCTTCCATTTTGAGTGTGAATACCAAAAAGTGGAGTAGGCTCTCGACTCGAGCTTCTGGAGCGTGCATCTTCTGGGGAAGGTCTTCGGGATCCTGGTCGATGTCGGTCGCTCACAGTCGATCCAGCGCGACTTTCTCCGCGCGATTGTCCATTCTCGATTCCGTTGCCCAGTCCATTCTGATGACGTGGTTGACTCGAGCTTCTAGATCTCGGAGTTTCTGGAGAGGATCTTCTGGATCCGGGTCCATGAGACCTTCTGACGTACGGAGTCATTTCGGGCGATGGGGGCTGAAAAATATCGTCGTTAATCGCTAACCCTTTCAATCGAAACTCACCGAAAACTCCATGATATCCGGGTCATCCTCCTCGATCATGATTGGCTCGTCTGCGGAGCCGGCTCTCGACGTTGGAGTGATTGCAGGAGATGTCGAGGAAGATGGAGCGGTCTGAAAATTTTAGATTGAACATAACAAATGATAAAATGACATTGAAGTCATGGATAATGAGCCTATATTGTGATAAGCAATTTGTTAGTCGACAACTTTTTCATAGCTCTCACATTAACCCAAATAATTCGAATTGAATCCAACTCACCTTCCTCCTCTCGCTCTTCTCCCAATCCTCTCTGGACTCCCTGTCTCCTTGAGATCTGGCTTCCAAAAATTTCTTAATATCCTTCTCGGCTACTTTCATTTTCTTCAGCCAGACCTTCAAGGAGTCAGATTCGCCATGAACTAGTCCAGTCTTGTAGATGCCGCTCATGGGATTGGCGGCGAGGAAGTTCTGAAATTTCAAAATCTTGTGTCGAAATTTCAAACAAGTTCTCACTTTCATTAACTTCTCGTAATACTTCTCAAAGTTGGCTACTCGATAGGACGCCAGACTGTGCGGGATTTGCGAGCCATCGGAATCCAAACTACGCAATTTTAGATTTTTCTGTAATTTTTCGATGAGATTTTCCCGTTCAAAAAAAAACTCCTCACCAAGTCTGGACTCGAACTGATCGGAACATCCGCGAGCACCGAGTTGGCTCGAGGACCCGATCCTTTTCTTCTTTCTTCTCTCTGACTGTACCTCATCGTCTTTTGGTACAGACTTGATGCGTCCATACCGAAAGGCGTGGGCTCTCGGGATGGGTTTGTGGAGGAGTTCTGGAAAAAATGAGAGATTAAAAATTTAAGAGAAAAGATACGTACCGAATCCGACTCGTCGTCCAGACAGTCTTCGTATCGGGCGTGGCGCTGAAAAATTGAAATTGGTCGGTGTAACTTTTTACGCTGATTCTAAATCTGTCATTCTTTTTTAGATGGGGTTGAAACTGACAATGTTATACCCAATTCTACTCACTTTCGGTCCGAGGCCAATTGCTGTCCGAGCAGCTCGTCGAGGTCCTCGCCGTGGTGGCAGATGAGGAACTCGGAATCCATCATCAGAAGTCCCCAACAACTGATTCGGATACACGAATCCCGACGTAGAGGGTTGCTGAAAAAACGTGTGGGTCAATTTTTTCTGAATCGAAAAAAAAAAACTTACATCATCCCCTCGCGGTGGAGTTCGCGGTGTTTCTGGCCTTTCATATGGAATGGGCTGAAAAATGAATTTTTTTCAGTTTCATGAAATCGAATTAGGGAGAAAACGACAGAGCTTAGAGTTTTTGTGTATTTTTTCGTACATTCGGTTTCTGAACATGAGACAAGCGTGGCCTAGAATCCGACAACTCGGTCACCATTATAATGCGAGAATGACTTGGGTGGTGTTGGAGCACTCCAAGGGAACGTGATCAAGTTTCAAGAAAATTTTCCCCGATTTTCCAGCTGATTCTGTTTCGTTTTTTAGACTAAAATGAAGTTTTCATGCTCTTCAATTCCGTTTGACGCAAACATCGCTTGAAAAATGACGAAAACTCGAATAGGGTTATTTCGAAAACCGGTAAAAACAACCAAAGAGAAACAAAACTATACCAAAACTTGGAGACTGAACCAATCAGGCTGAAACTTTGGGGAAAACTGGACAAAACAGGGTACATATTGCTAAAATTTAGTCTCAAAATTTCGACTTTGAAATATTATCTGAAATTCCAGTCAAAGTTTCATTTTTCGAAGTCGATAATTTGACCCGAAATTTTGGCAATATGCTCCCTATGGTTTCGTCTGGTTTTCTTCCAAGTTTCAGCCGGAGAAACACGCTCAAATTTCAACGAAATTTTGCAGATTTTTTTTTTCGATTTTCGTCGGTTTTTCAAGCCGTGTTTTCTTGATTCTCCGAGGATATTGGAGTTCTGGAAACGTTGTTTTAATTTTTTTTTTTTTGGTTGAAATTACTTGAAAATTGGCACTAATCGGCGAAGACCAATTCAAACTTTTGTTACCTTACTTTAAAGGAACATGACCAAATTTCAAGATCTTCTTTGGTTCTTGTCGAAAGTCGCTATTTTTTCCGATTCTTTTTTCATAGTTGGCGCACTCTAGGCCAGCCGTCACGTTTCAAAACATTTTGGTGGGTAAAGTTTCCTATTTTTGAAAAAAATCTCACATCAAAATCCGGAGCATCCTCAAAACTCTGATTCAGTTCTCTCTGATCTTCGGTCTCCAACCTTCTTATACTCAGATTCATCATGCTGTTGTCGAACGGTGGACCAAGCGCCCATTCCTCTTGTCGAGACTGTCCTCTCTGGAAATTAAAAAAATTATAGAAAACTTTTAGGGGAAAAAAACCCTGGTCCTAGATTCAGCCATTTCTTGCATCCATTGATCTTTCCGGCAGTCGTAATAATCTTCAATCTGAAAAAAAAGTATGGAATTTACAAAAATCTTCGAAAACTTTTGCTCACCCAGATCATTTTCAATTCTCCGAACCTTCCATCTCTCCTTATTGCTCGTTTGAATTGTTCTAGAGAAAATTTGAACTTGAAAATCTCCTCCATCCCATTGAAGAGATACTGGGCAATTGAATCGTTCTCTTCCGGATTCCTCTGAATTTTTTTCCCATTTATCAAACTTTTAAATTTCAAAAACTCACCGGCGAGATATACTTCACGAAGTTGCCATCTGCGGTCTTGCGGAATCGAGCCAAGCTATTCGCCATTTTGCACAATCGGTGAGCCTGTAAAACGATGAATACGTACAGAAATCGATAGCCCGTGGGTTTTGTGTGTGGGGTGTGTTGGTTGTTGTCAGTTTCTGTAGGAGAGGGACGGGATAGTACGCAAAGGGAGAGAGACGCAGGCACACTGGAGAAGAGGAAGGAGGAGGAGGTTGTGGAGACAGCAAGGGGTCCACTCTCCTCGGAGAAAGGGGAAGGAGGGTGAGGTCAAACGGACAAGAAGGCCGATGAGAATTGAAAGAAGACAGTGATATTATGCAATGCGGAAGAAACTAGAATCCCTTGTATTCTTGAGCCTTGTAATAATCTGCCTCAAGATACAGTAAATTTAACCCTACAGATTCAGAATCTGGAATCAAATACTAGAAAAAAATTAACTTGATTCAAGTTCTAACCTCACAAAGTTGACCCCCTATCGAACAAGTTCACAAGGTCAAAACTCGAATAGTTCCATTGATTTTCATTTCAGATTCTGAAACAACGAGGTCGAGTCTGCCCAGAATTCGAGTCTGAGAAACTGAAGGAGTAGGGGAATCTCCTTGTGCGAACTCGAAAAAAACATGTTCCTCCTCTTTCGTTATTTTTATCCCAGAAGATTCTCTTTATCGAAAAATATAGAAAACTCGAAACGGAAAAATGGGCGGAGCTCGTCTTTCCGAAAAGGATCAAGGCAGGCTGGTACTAAAATCGGAGGGGATCCTCATCAAACAGAAATCGAGATAAAAGATATGATATTTTTGAAGGGGGAGGGGAAGAGAAACTTGAAACAGATAACAGGTGCTGGAATTATTTTGAAAAATCTAGTCGACTGGAACAGTTTAAAAGCCAAAAAATACAGATTATTTCAACTCGAAACAACTTTCGGTTTTGATAGAAAACCTCAAGCATCGTTATCACCGGTGATAATTGCAAACTTTGAAAAAAAGTTCGGATTATTGACATATTTTCACAGTTTCAACATCATCAGATCAATAGTCAAAGCAAGAGGAACTTCAGTCAATGAAGCAAAATTTCGAAAAGAAACATTTGTTGAGACGATAGGTTTTCATTCATCTGATTCCCCTGAAAACCGCCGGGTGTATCAAGCAACTCTGGATCTTCATTTTTGTAGTTGAAAATCCAGTATGCCGCTTTAACTCACTCTGGATGGACTTTCTAACTTTTTCAGACCCCAATCTCTAATACGACCCCTAACTGGCTCAATTTTGGTTATAAAAGAAAGTGGTCATCTACGAAAATGAACATCCAGAGTTGCTTAACACACTTACGAAATTTCAGAAAGTTCTGTGATTTGAAACCTTTTTTTTAACTGCTCAAACTTGGCTGTTTCACACTTAAAATTTTCCAAACTAAAACCTTTCTGGGCGGTATTGTATCTTCATGAGAATTTTCTCTGAAACACAATTTTCTGTGAGAAGTTTTCATTCATTTAATACTGACATTCTCCAGAATCGTATTTTCTGAGGCTCTCGAAACAGTGAAAATTCGGCTCTATTGGCGTAGAATGGTCCCAAGTGCAAAGAATGGTCCGAAATGCAAAGAATGGTCCTAAGTGCAAAGAATGGTCCCACTATTTTTGCTGACATGGTTTTGAGAATTGAATGGTCCCTGATGCAGAGAATGGTCCCTGATGCAAAGAATGGTCCCACTTTTTGGGTTGACATGATTTTGAGAATTGAATGGTCCCAAATTGGATTGATTGGTCCCAATTGCAAAGAATGGTCCCAACTGCAATGAATGGTCTCTATGCAAAGAACAGTACATGTACTTTATTCAGGCTTAGAAAAGTCCCAGAAACTATAAAAACAATATGAAAGACGTTAAATTGATAAACTTATGACTGCGTCTTCTTTTTCTGCTTCTTATTCGTTGTTCCCGCGGTCTTTCGTTTCGGATTTTCGAAGAAGCGAGATCAAGAACGAAAACCTCTCCAAGAATGATGCTTTTTATTGGAAAATACCTTTTACGGACTTCACTAAGCCTGAAATACAAAAAAGAGTTGGTAAAATTGGGGAGTTGCGCTGCTCAAATTTTAAAAGTTAAGACTTATAACATTCAGGGACCATTCTTTGCATCAGGGACCATTCTTAGCTGTTAGGACCATTCAATTCTCAAAATCGTGTCATCCAAAAAAGTGGGACCATTCTTTGCATCAGGGACCATTCTCTGCATCAGGGACCATTCAATTCTCAAAACCATGTCACCCAAAAAAGTGGGACCATTCTTTGCATCAGGGACCGTTCTTTGCATCAGGGACCATTCAATAGGTGGGACCATTCTTTTTTTTTTCTGGGACCATTCTTTGCACTTGGGACCATACTACGCCAATAGAGCCGAAAATTCTATTCAAAAAATTTTTCCGTTTTTTAAAGCTTGTTAATGCTAACATCATCTCACTAATGTGCTCGTTTTCCAAGTTGAAGATGTTATTTTTATTACCGGTTCAAAAAAGAAAAACCCTCAAGAAAGAAAAAAATGCTCACAGTAGATCAGAGGGTATCAAAAACAGGAAGACATCAACGGGTCAAATTGCATACAAAAAAAAAATTACAGCAGAAAATTGAAATAGGAACAAGAAATGAGGTGGTTTTCAGAAATGAGGAGGTGAGATTCGGAATCTGAAGGGCTTCTAGAAGTAAATTGCAGGTAGATCAAATCATTGCAACAGGAAGACGTGGGGGAAAGAAGAATGGGATGAATGGGTAGATCAAGAATTGAGGCTTAACAACAACAACAAAAAAGCTTCTAGCGTGGGTAGATCAAATTATTGCAACAAGAAGGGAGGGGAAAGAAGGAAGACAAGAATTGGTAGATCATGAAAATGATAGATGAGATTTTGGGGGAAGAGAACGGATCATAGAATCTTCTAGAACATCTCCTCATGACATGGTCCTTTGGCGCATTTTGATGAGCAAGTGGCTCCGTTTCGGCACACTTTTCGTGGCTGTGGGCCGCTAGTCGATGGCTGATTCCAGTCCATCTCGGTAGGCTCTGGCCAACTTGGACTCTGTGCTCCTGGTGTTGCTGGCGATCGGAGTCCCTAAAAATTTAGACCTTGAAATTTGCCCAAAGGTTCATGGGTAACTTACAACAAGACCTGGTTGCGGCTCCGTGCGAGCTCTCTTGACTTGAGTGGCACGATGGACAGAGTTGCGGCTCGAGGAGCTCTAAAACTTTGAAATATTTGGTTGAGTTACAGTAAGCCAAATTCTACAAAACTCACGCTGGATTCGTGAAGCCGTTTCGGGGTTCTTCTCACTATCAGTGCCGGGATGAATGGGGTGTCCTCCTGGGAGCTTTCTGAACCGGCGCGAAGAGATCGGGCGCTGGAGAAGCTCTGAAAAGAAATAGTATGTTTTCGTGGTGAGACCCAAGTTCAAAATGGTCAACTTTGAGCAACTGAAAATGTATGTTCTAATTACACGATCTTTCTGAAATTTGGTCAGTGTATCAAACAACTCTAGACCTTTATTTTTTTATAAGCAACTTTTCAATATAACTAAATTCAAGTCAGTTTTGCGAGTTCAAACTTCTTTTCATTTTGGTGCGAATCTGGAACTTTTTCGTAGCCGTTGATGTTCAACGCGAAATGACATCAGTTTTCAGAAAAATCGGGTTATTGAAAAATACTTTTTTAACTGCTCAAAAGTAACCATTTCGGAGCTTTTTGGCCCTTCAAATACCGCCAAACTTCTCTACTATCTGTTGACTATTTTCTGCTACAATACCAAACACTCACCGTTCTCCGCGACGAAGCCTGCGACCCGAGAGCGGTTGCCAGAGCCGATCTGCTCGGCGTGGTGTCCACATGAAGTGGCAATCGCATAGCCAGTGGTGTTGCCACCACTCGGCTGATGTCGCCAAAGTGGGCGGGGCGAGAGTGGCATACTTTGGGAGTCTGAAAAATTGCTTAATTTGGTTGAAAGTTATTTTCAAATTTACATATGTATATAGAGCGAAATGTGAGGTTTCAAGTGTACCATATATGTAGACTTTTAGAAGCTGAGATAATTGTTTCGACAAATGATTTTTGAAAAAAAAATCATGTAGAATCAGCTACAAGGATTTCAAATCTGTGCTTAGATTTGCTCCAGCTCAAGCGTAATCCAAAATTTGACCATTCAATTGAAGCACCTCAAAAAATGAACTATGTTTCGGAGCAAGTATCTCGACTTCCTGAAGTCTGTCAAACAGCTCATTCAAAGCACTGATTCTGTTCTATACATCCACTAAAAAAACTCACACTTGTCAACATCTCCCCATCCATCTCCATGGTGTTCATCTTATTCAAGCAACACAGCGGATGGGTCCGATCGCCGAGCGTACACGGAGCGAACGGGAGCGCCAGCTCTCCTGGTTGAATTCGCTCCCGTTGCTGCTGATAAGCAATCTCCCTATCGATGCCGTTCCTCTTCCGCTGGCTCAAGTCACGGTAGGCGTCACTGGCCATCTCATTCGAGTAGGCGTGGTGTGTGGATTCGTTGAAGATGTCGACGAAGTCTTCTCGAGAGCAGAAGTCCTTCTTACTATAGAACTTCAGCTTGATCTCCTTCCACCGCCACGCCTCAATACTGCTGTCCCTCACTCGCTCTCCCTTTCCATTCTGAAATATGGAATTCGTTTATTGAATGTTTGAGTTTTAACTATACAACTCACCATTGTCATCCAGTGGACGAGGTCTTCTCCTTCAACAAATGAGGTGTTGTGGGCGGAGCTCATGATGGGGAGAGAGCGAGGTTTAATCTGAAAATGGTGTAAATGAAGTATATAATCCAAGGAACAAAAAACGTTCAAAGAATTAGGGAATGATGCAAGGAACAGAACTTATGAGAATGGAAAAACAGGGAAAAGTTAGCATTGAGGGTAACTCCAATACAAAGAGAAGGACAAGACAAAAACTTAAACTGTTTTCGCGCCGGTAGATCAAAAAAATAGTTTCTCGAAAAGCGGGCGGGAAGGTAGATGAGCTCCATCTCTGGTAGATCAAAAAAGAAGGAGTCAGATTTTTGCTCTACCAAAGCAAAAAGTGAGCGCCAAAAAGGTGAAAGGAAGGGTGAAAGAAGAGATGATCTAAGCTCCGCTCATTTTTTTTAACGTGCTTCATCATCTAGTTTCCAATATTTTGAGAAATCAAACCGGGGAAATGAGTAGTGAGAAATGGAGTGAGAAATTTGATGTAAATGTCAGTGAAATAAATCTTTGATATTTGAGTTGACAGTTCCCAAAAGAGTTCATGGAAATTCCAGAGCTCTAGCTTCATCCAATCGTTCGGGGGGTTTCAAATTCTATCAATGTTGACCAAGAATCTGGAGAAAAATGAAAATTGAAAAGTGAGTTGGTTTA
Source organism: Caenorhabditis sp. 40 LS-2015 (assembly GCA_900536305.3). Lineage (NCBI taxonomy): Eukaryota > Metazoa > Nematoda > Chromadorea > Rhabditida > Rhabditidae > Caenorhabditis > Caenorhabditis tribulationis. Next base: position 129,447 of record LR544203.1, read on the forward strand.
TGACATGAAAGTGAAACAGGGGGAAACGTTTTTTGAAAATTCGTATCAACCCGATTCCGATTTTCACAGTTCTAACGATTCTTCAAAAAGAATAGATTCACAAGATGAAATTGACTAACTTCATAAATTTCGTGAAGATACCGATTGTTGGAAACAGCAATATTTTCGGAAACTAAAAAGTGTTCTAACTTTAAATGAGCACCAAAAAGAAGCAACTGGAGAAATGAATTAATGAGATGTATTTGAAACCAGGAGAATGTATCCTGGCACTCTAATAGGAAACTGAAGGCTAGCCAGGTGGATAATGGACAAAGATGGGGCGGAGGGTGTAAAGAGCGGGAACTATATGTTAGAAATGTCATCGGATGGGAGGGGTGGGAGGTCCATAAAGGTTTGTGATGGAAGAGAGGTCATCATATTGACTAAGAATGTGACAGAGAAGATATTTTCAGTTGCGTAGGTCTTGTAGGATGAATAAAAGAAATGGCTCAACATGATTTGAATGTTCAAACGAAACATATGAAACTGTAAAAAGGAACTAAAAACAAGTTAAGCGTATAATCTAGTCCAGCTGAACCGCTCTCATGTTATTACCAATCTAATAATTAATCGAAAACCCTATCAAGACCATTAATAAATTAGGATTCATGAAACAGAAGATATTAGGTTGATCAAAAATGACAGTTTAGGTTTATGAAAATGGTATTGTCTAGTCTATACTAGTGAATGATGCATTGATTTTCACAAAACAGAGAAGTTGAAACTGTAAAGTTTCAGAAACAAGGGACGGAAGGAAGACTTCAAAGAGGTACGTAAAACTAGTTACAGTAATCTGAAACTCTGAAAAAAGTCAGGTTTTTATGGCTAAATGTTTAGGTATGTTCTACAAAACAGTGTCGATTCTTAGACATTTTGAGTAAGATGACCTCAACTGTTTCTAGCAGCTGTATGGTAGTGACAACTCATCCACCTCCTGTCCTAAAATTTTCAAAGTGTCGAACTTTCTAAACAATAACATTATCGGTTGTAAAATGAGATGTGATGTGAGATTTACGACCTTCTAAGCACTTTTTAATGATTTACGACCCTAATAACACTGTGCTATAAAACAGAAGAGAATGAATGCATTATATGGAGTGCAAATGGGAAGAAAAAGGAGACTGAGAATGTGGGAGGACATTGCTAGGAGAGGGTGAAAAAATGGGAAGAGATTTAGACAGTGCGAGAAAAAAAGGATTTCAAAAAACAATAATACGTGGGGAAGAGGGGAAACTGAGAGGTGATGATCCGATAGAGAGGGAGAGAACTAAACCTTTCGCCTAAAGCTTGACCAAAAATTTGACAAACACATATAACATGACACCTCTCGATCAACCCTTTTTCAAAAAGTGACTTTTCTCAATCTCCAGAATCAGAAAATATTAGAATTGAAAATCAAAACGTTGGGAGAATCTAATGTGAACTTTCGCTGAAATTGAACCACACCAAGTTTCGCACAACATGCACTGCCTTTGATCTTTTTTTTTCAACGTTCTCGCATCATCAAGCGCTCCAGAATCCCTCAAATCTGGAATTTTCGAATAAACCAAAGTTCAAGAAAACTCTAATCGAAATTTGCAATCCGTAAAGACAGATTTCGCTGGAGTAACCAATAGAAGCTGAGAAAATACGACGTTGAGAAAAAAAAATAAATCTTTACTGTCTTGAACGTCTTCGTGTAACTGTTTTCAAGCTAGAGTAACAGAAATTTTTATTCGCGAAATCGGAAAATTTTCCCAATTTCGAACTGGAATCTTATTCTTTGCAGGATTTCTAAAAATGTTTTGATCTCTCAGCAAAAGTAGTTCTGACAACAATACATTTGAGTTACATCTACTCCGTGAAACCCGAAAATTTGAACATCTCTGGAAACTTCAAATTTCGTATCTTAGACTCTCCAGAAGTCGGAGGAACCCCAAATTTTCGAAATCAGCGTATTTGAAAATATTGCAACCCAAAAAAAAGGAACCAAAAAAATGTTCAGGTCTCCCCCCACCGAACGCCAAAACAAACAAACGGCGAACTTTTTTTCTTCTTTATCAAAGTGCAATGAAAAAACGTTTAAAATTATCAAAGCCTCAAACGAAGATGTTCTGAAACGGAAACTTTCGAAAATCGTGGGGAAAATGCTGCGAAAGAATGCCAAGAGAAAACAGAAAGAAAAACGAAAAAAAGAAGAGAAAACAACATGATAAACAACGACCCACAATTCCACTCTCTCTCTTCTCCTCTCGGGAAGTACACACGCACCCTCCGAGAGAGAAAGAAGAGAACATGCGCTCCATTCTCACTGAAAAAAAGGCGCGCTGCTCAAAATTAGACATTCGAAATGAATTTCGCAACGTGGGGGAGAGTAGAGAGAGGAATTTTGGCGAGAATTAAGCGAGTACTTTTTGGTGTTTGCAACGTTTTTTTTACGAAAGCCTACAGAATGGGAATCGCAGGATTTCGGCGGGAACGTTTGAAATTTGAAATTTTGAAAGGGCTTTTGAATTTCAAAAAGAGGAGGAGTGAGCTCATCATGAGAAACGATGTTCCAGAAGCGGCTTGAATTAGGCCTGTACCTCAATTATCAACTTCATAATAAAAAACTTGCATAAAATGTTCGTTTGGCGAAACCTTGAAATTTTGAAGTAAGTTACTGGTTTCAAAAGAAGAATGGATGAGTTCTCGGGTTGAATTTTTTCTCACATTCTGGGTCATAACAAAATCGACCCTGCAGATTCAGATTCTGATGTAAAAATTTGCAAAATGCTCGTTATGATCTCGCAAAGCGGAATCTGATTTTTATTTCAGAATCTCAATGGGCAGGATCGATTTTACCTGGACCCAACTTCTGAGAAAAAGGTCAATTCCAAAAACTCGTGCATTGTCCTTCTGAAACAAACATTTAATTTCAAAGTTCAATGTTTCGCCTAATGAACATTTCATGCAAGTTTTCATTGAGTGTTAATGATGCTCCGGAAAATTTAGGTTTAAACACTGTGTACAAAAATCTGTGAGTGCACGGTCTCCACGATTTGTTGAATTCCAAACTGCGAGGAAAAACGTGAGAGATACGGTAGATAAGTGTTATGTCCGTAGGGTGGCAACGAGGAGCATGCACGAAATCACTTTATTTACATAAGAGGAACCGATTAACACTAAGTTCAATAGGCTTTTATAGGCAGTTCTTATCGCCTCGTAGATCTGAGGGTTGACGTTCATCAGGACAGTTCACGCCACAACAATAAGTTTCTTCCAAGTTTACAAAACTATCCGGGTGTTCAAGGCTTCGAGATTGGTCTCAATTCTGAAACAGACGAAATTCGAACAAATTTGAAAGCAAAATTTGGAGAACTTTTTCTTTTAATGTATCAATCATTCAAGTGTTTCCGTAGACTTGTGATGTGAATGATGCAGCAAAACTTGTAAAAATACCTCGATTTTTTTTGAGAATGATTGTTTCAACGCTGAATTTTGCAACAGTGTATGAAATCCAAATGTTCTGGTTGGACGTTGAGAAACCGAAAAAAAATGCAAAAAAAAAACGAAACATAGATGACAATGAATGACACCTGAAATTGGATTCAAAAAACCGGGTTGAAAAATCTGTTTCATCGAATCCATTATTTCTAGTAATTTCGTCTATTTCACTGGTAATCCAACCGAAAGTTCATCTTCAGACGTTTTCAAAGCCGGTAAACTTGATTCATGTGGACACCCAACCTTGGGACATTTTCGAAAAAGTTATTAGAGAGTTCGGAAAATTTTACACCTCCTGGCGAAAGAGTAATGTAGTTCTTGTTCGTGATTCTTAGGATTGATTTTTTACAATCAAAAAATCAGCGTCAGAACCCTAAGAAAATCAAAGTATGTGTAGGTTTACAAGCGAGATCACTGTAATTCTGATGAGCTTTCAACCACAATTCGCCCCTCTGCAATTTCCAGGCCAATTTTAGATGACAATTGGCCTAAAAACCAAGCCCTGAGCTTCGGAGAATAATATAAAGAAGTGAGGAATTTTAGCAGTTTCATGCTTCAAACTTGTACCACTGGATGGGAAATTTGGTATTCCTCCTGCTACCGCACATACACTACCCCATAACTCTGTTCGCAATCAAATCTAGACGAATTTTTTGGTAAGCAAGTGTTTGTCGAGCTTTATTGTTTGGCACACTCAACAAGGCTTATTTTTAAGCCCAGTAGTCTATTCATTTTTTAGATTTGCCGAGCTAACAATTGAATCTTTACTAGCTCGCTACGCCTGTTTAGATTTTCAGTATGAGAAAATAAATCAGTTTCCAACAGAAATTGCCCCATTCCTCTCTCTTTTTTTACATGGCCCAATGGAATTTCTGGACAGTCTGAAATTGATGAACGACATGAAACAGCAAAAAACAAGATGATCATCAAACTGGACCACTCACCACTCCACCATTCACCCCAAAGTTTGGGGAAAAAACTGAAGAAAACAATTTGCAACGGTCCCAGTTTCGAAGCCGAATATCTCGATTATCGGACGTTCGTGGCAAAGATTGAAGCATGATCTGGAAATGTCAAACGTTTTTGTATCTTCGAACGTGTCTTAATCCGAGAGACTGTATAGACCATTTGCTAGAAAGCCAAAATCTTTGATATTTGGATTGACAGATCCCAGAAGAGTTTCCGAAATTTCCAGAGCCTTACTAGCAGGTTTCGTTTAGATATACTTTGAGAATTTTCTCAAAATTGGCACACTGGTAGTTTTTCATACGCTGAAAACAATAGGAGAGAGGCGACTGGGAATAGTGACTTTGTAGTTCGACCCCGCCCTTTTTGAAACTTTTTTTGATTTTTTTTTCCGTCCATTTTTTTTCCATCATCACACCTTGTAGAGCAAGGTTGTGGCATTTTTACACAGTATCGTCTTGAAAACACACTGAATACGAAAGCTTTTAAGTTTTTAAGAAAACAATTTTGAGGAAAGGTCCGTTTTCTGTTTCATGAGAAAAACAGTTGTTTTTGAAACGATATTATGTAGAACATGCTTAAACCTTGCTCTACAAGGTGTGATGATGGAAAAAAAATGGACGGAAAAAGAAATCAAAAAAAGTTTCAAAAAGGGCAGGGTCGAACTACAAAGTCACTATTCCCAGTCGCCTCTCTTCCCACCTACACTACGCGGCCATTGAAAACTACGGCGCCGGAGGGCAATGAGGAGAGGGGGGATTGAAAGGCGTCCGAGGGGATGAAAATGCGTTAAAAAATGACTGAAACTTTCAGACAAGATTTTGAGATTCTAGTCGCCTACGGGCAGATAATTTTTCTCCTATTGTTTTCAGCGTATGAAAAACTACCAGTGTGCCAATTTTGAGAAAATTCTCAAAGTATATCTAAACGAAACCTGCTAGTTAGCTTCTTCCAAACGTTTAGATTTCAAATCCTCTCAATTTTCAGACTAAGTTTCGCAGTTTCACATTTCTCATTTCCACAGTCACTTTTTCCCGACTATCATTCGCTTTTCTTGTCCAACTATACGGCAATATCTTCTCATTCCGATGAAAACTGAGGAAACCTGATATTAAGCCTTGCGTAGAGGCAAAGCAATATATGCATTATTGAGGGGATTTCCCATCCTCCCGGTTCAGGTCGAGTCACGTGGTGAGATTGATAAGATAATAAGAATCACCCCACACACCCCGCGAGGACATAATATAGTGTTTCATCCGGTTTTCATAGTTTCCACATTTTTGGAATTTTGCAAAGGCTTGATTTGCATGAAAGTAAGTGCCGGCTCAGAATCCAACAACTCGGTCACGATCGGCGGAATTGAAAAAAAGTGTGTCATCCTAAGTTCTACCTTACCAACATCATGCGAAAGGTTTCAATAACTTTCTCACTTTTCAAAAACGGTCAAAATCTTTCTTATATATAATCCGCTAAAGGTTTGTCCTTCCGTGGCTTGGTCACGATGTCCGCTTTCGTTTTCCAAATTTTTTGAGCAGTTTTGGAGAAATTTGTCGCAACCAAAACTCGAACCCGCGCCCACCGTTTAGTGGTCACCAGTGTTAACCACTAGACCGCGCATGCGACAATGGAATGCGAGTACGAGGGAGTAGACATTGTGGTGTGCGCGTGGCACCTCTCGAAAAAAAACTCACGCATTGCAAATTTTTTTCACGGGTTGTAATCTTTTTTCATCCAAAATTTTTTGCCGGGTTTGTTGACCGCGGTTTCTTAGCCCGGTTTTTCCGAGAAAAGAAAAAGATATTGAGTTATGTGCGAAAGCGTCACCAAGTCTTCCTAATCAATGGGAAAGTAAACTTTCTTGGCTCAATATTCTATTACCAAATGATTCTTCTGAACAAAAACATGATGCATTTCAATGCATGGATGGGCAGGATCCGCGTTTACTCAGTTTTTTGATGATCGTACAGTCGTTTCCCTTTGGAACATTCATTTAGAGGACAACTTTCGTCTATTGCACTCGAACTCCAAAGTAGTTCATTTCCTCCCGCCAAACAGAGATCTTCAGATGCAATGAGAAGTATTTTTCTCGGTGATGAGTGATGTTTGAATATAGTCGCACTTTGGAATAATTCCGAAATCATCTCACTTCATGTTGGAGATGGCTGTGAGAACAGCGATTTCCGAAGAGGACCACTATGGACCCGAATTCGGTCACTTAAGAATTACAAATGAAAAAAGAACAGATGTGGCAGAGAGGAACCGCTAGCTTTCCGGCTCGGGGAAAAAGGCCGGAGGCCTTGACAAAGTTCCGCAGACTTTCGGGCTTAAGGGGAAAGGCCGGAGGCCTTGCCATCAGATCCTCAGACTTTTGGGCTCAAAAGGAAAGGCCGGAGGCCTTGACAAAAGATCCACAGACTTTTGGGCTCGAGGGGAAAGGCCGGAGGCCTTGACAAAAGATCCACAGACTTTTGGGCTCGAGGGGAAAGGCCGGAGGGGCCTTGACAAAAGATCCACAGACTTTTGGGCTCGAGGGGAAAGGCCGGAGGCCTTGCCATCAGATCCTCAGATTTTTGGGCTCGAGGGGAAGGGCCGGTGGCCTTGACGAAAATTCCACAGACTTTTGGGCTCGAGGGGAAAGGCCGGAGGCCTTGCCATCAGATCCTCAGACTTTTGGGCTCAAAAGGAAAGGCCGGAGGCCTTGACGAAAATTCCACAGACTTTTGGGCTCGAGGGGAAAGGCCGGAGGGGCCTTGACAAAAGATCCACAGACTTTTGGGCTCGAGGGGAAAGGCCGGAGGGGCCTTGACAAAAGATCCACAGACTTTTGGGCTCGAGGGGAAAGGCCGGTGGCCTTGACAAAAGATCCACAGACTTTTGGGCTCGAGGGGAAAGGCCGGTGGCCTTGACGAAAATTCCACAGACTTTTGGGCTCGAGGGGAAAGGCCGGAGGCCTTGCCATCAGATCCTCAGATTTTTGGGCTCGAGGGGAAGGGCGAGAAACCGTAGGCTCCAGAACATGAATGTAAGCAAAGGCCGGGAGACGGAGCCTCGCTAATGCGGGGTGTAATCTTTGGAACTTCTCACGGAAAACTACCTGGAAATCCTCCGGTTGCAATTTCTCCCTTTTCTCCCCTTACTCAAAATTTTTGCACGTACTCCACATACTATCCTTCTTTCTTCCATCAGAAAAAAAAATGTTTTCTGATTACAAAAAAGCAGTGTAATTCAACATATTTGAATTAAATACCATAAAAGTGATACAGGCACCTTCAGCGTTGCGCATAAACTAAGAGACGCCAGTCTGAAACGGCAGCGGAGCTGCCGATTTCAGGCTGGTTTGCTATATTCCTGTTATGAACGTATTTCATTAACCGAAATGTTTCTTGTGCCTCAAATTTTTCTCAGTTTAATTCGCAACTGATACCATAAGATTTTTGTTTGGTGTTTCATGGAGAAAGTCTTTATTGTACTGTTTGGTCTTATAACTCCAGAGTTGCATTCTTCAATCGATAATTCAGCAATCATTCGTCGAATTTCACTGTAGTTTATTTCTAGATTCTATGCGAACATCGTCCAGACACAGGATTGAGGAAATAAACTGTAAATCTGTAAATGAAGTGTTGGAAACCGGAAATTTTTTTACAAAATTAGCAATGCGTTAATTGTGTTGAGCCAAGAAAATGTTTCATATGTGGTATTGGGCTGATAACTGACTTACAACGTTCCTTTGCAAGTACAGTACCCTGTTTTTTCGATTCCAACGGTGACCGAGTTGTCGGATTCCAGGCCCGAACTGGATTCACTTTTTTATGGGTTTTTATAAAACTCTCACTTTCAAAAAAGGACGGGAAAAATTACATATTTCTGTTTCGAATTGCTCTGATCATGACCCCAAAACTTATTTATTGCTTTTCTACTGTTTAGTACGTTTTAAAACTATTTTAGAAGTCTGAACGTTTTTGAATGATGAAAAAAACAAAGAAATAGAAGTTCAACTATCTCCGTTCCATCTGGTCTTCAAGTGGGACTGAGGAAGATTTGGTAATTTCCAGATTTGAATTCGTAAATTCCCCGACTGGCTCAATTTTCTTGCTACTCGTTTGCCTTCTCGATAATTGCATAACTATTTTGAAGAGTGATTGTTTAAGATTCAGTATAAGAGAGTCCATGAGCAGTCAGTACATGTGAGAATAACAAAGAAGTATTATGTAGTAGTACATATGTTTGTAGCTGATTCGTTTGAAACATTGCTTACATAGAGCTCTATGTAACCAAATTTTTAACTCTATTCAGTATTTACGATACCAGAAACAGGAGAGAAAATTACAGAATGTGGTTTAATAATTCCATCAAAAATTTTCAGTTTCTAGATGTCCATCTATGATATATCGGTCAACGGCGCCTCCCACTTTGAAAATTCCAAATGGCGCCACGTTTTTTAACTGAAGAGTAGACCAAATCGCGGTGCCATTGCATTCGGTCGCGCCAAGCGGCTCTACAAGTTTTTTTTCGAGATTTTCCTGAATCGAAATGGTAAAGGCATGACCGAGTGAGAAAGTGCTGACCGATATAGATAGACATCAAGAAACTGAAACTTTTGGTTTTTTTCAGATTTTTTAAAGGGCGAGTACGCTAATTAAAAATAGAATGGATTATCTAAATGAAAAAGTGCAGGTCTAGGATTTGACAACTCGTCCATCATCGGTATCCGGGGAGATTTTTCATTCTGAATCCAATGCACATCCAGGATTTTCGTTACTTTCTAATCTTCGAAGAACGGGATAAGTCTGACGTTTCTGTATCGAAAACTTTGTATTATTGACCTTAGAACACCTTAGAACTCTTAGACCTTAGAACTCAACTCCCATTTCGAGGACAATCATTATTGGGTGTTTCAATGATTCTATAAGTATGGTAGTACACCTTTTATTTGATGTCAGTATAGAATATATCTTCATTTTATCCATTTGAGCTCTGATTTTCTGAAAATCTTTTGAAGAAATGTATCCTGAATGGTATCATTACCATGAAGGCGTTGTCAATTCGACGATCGTCCGGCGAGAACTGCCAACTTGGCGGCGATCTGATGCAGGATCTCTCGAATTTGCCCTCATATTCCCCCTGAATTATCGCCTTTTATTTGTGTCATAAATTCCCTTCATTTTCTCTGTTTTCATTCGATTCATCTCACTTTGTCCTACTAATATCTTTCATTCTATGTTATAAAAAAAATAGCACTCAAGAAACGGAAAACCTTTATTCTGATTTTTGAATTCAAATTCATCAAAACTTGTCTTACCAGGACACTCGAAACAAGCATTCCTCGTTCGAAAAGTGGAAGATGAAAAAATGAAAACCCATATTTACCCAGTATTCCAAAATCTTCCTCGTATTAAATACCAAATGTCTGAAGAATCAGAATTCCTGCAGAATCTGAAACCGATATTTTCAGTTTCTCGATATCCATGTACCTTGAACGTCTAACAGTTTTCAATGCAACCGCGGTGCAAAGTAAAAGTCAATTTTTTTTTTGTCGATATTCAAGCTGAACTTCTTCATTAACGCTTGGCTAACTTACCAGGAAATTATTCGGAGCGTCGGGTATTACTTTTTCTCATAGTTTGGGTCAAGCTAAAATCCACGCTGCAGATTCAGAATCTGAAATTAAAATCGGCAAAATGCTCACGTGATTCGAGTTGTAACCTTATAAAGTTATCTTAGCAGCTTACAAAATGGCTTTTTCACGTGAAACAGTCCTAAGCCGTTAGAGGAGCGAGGTCTTGACTTAAACCAAGTGAGCATTAGGCCTATTTTCATCGCAGAATCTAAATCGGCAGGTTCGATTTCACCTTGCTCCAAGCTGTGAGAAAAATATCATTTTCAAAATTCCTGGTTAAAAATTTTGATTGCTCTAAAATCTTCAAAACCCAATCATATTCTTTTAAAGTACGGTCGCACCATCTATTCATACCAATGGTAGCCTGGTTGTCGGATCCTAGGCCATCAGTGACTCTCGGTTCGGTCAAGGTAGTAGTAGTCACCGTTTCAAGTGCACTGTTTCAAAAGTCAAGATGAATGATTATAATTCTCACTTGGGAGCGTGTTTGCATTTCGCGCTTTGTAATTTTCGCGGCGAATTCAAAGATGACTTCGTAGGGTTTTGAGAATCTGACAAAGATTTTATTGGCTAGTATACTCCATAATGCTGTTTCTATTAACTTCCAATTCTCTTCAGAAATCAACACGTTCAAAATGTGAAATTTCCTCTCCACTATCAATCACCCATAACCTATTCCTCCCTGATAACACACACCCATTTATTTATAATCTATTTTCACGGTTTCCTATCAATCCATTTGAACCAGCCAAAGTACACTACGTAATGTTCCTCGTCCTCCCCTCCAACATGTGTTGATTCTGCTTTCAGTGACCTGACACACATCAATATGGTCACTTTTTGGTCTGTGATGAGACTCACTAGGAAAACAGTGATATCATTTTCGTATCTTCTATGTATAGAGGAAAACTTGTTCCGTTGTGACTTTTTATGGTTTCCCCGTAAAGGAGTACTGTAGAAAACGGGGTGAAGGAAGTTTTCGTGGTTTTCTCTTGGTCTATTCCTGGTCTATAAGATGACCGCAAAAAATTTGAATTTGAATTTGAATTTTGCGGTGTATTAGTCACAAGGAAGACGATGGCCAAAAATTTGAATATTGAGATCCAAAGATGATTAAGAAATTGTGAAAATTGAGGCCAACGAAATTTGCATTTTGAACTCTTGACCATTAAAACATCAAAATGGGAAAATATCGAAATATTTTAGACAACTACAACACTCAATGAAGAATTTTGAGGTTTTCAAATCCAGTTTCTAAACGAAAAAGTGAATCGGAAATTTTAAAAAATATTTCAAGTTTTTCGGTTTCAGAAGTCCTATCAATAGATGTTAGATTACTCCCTCTACTTTGTTTTGTCCTTTTACTTCAGGTAAACAAATTCAAACACTGAGCAGCTTCAAACTGTGCCACAATCGACTAAAGTTTACAACTTGAATCTGTGATTTTTGTTCGTTTTTTCCAGTTTCTGCCTCACTGTTTTGAGAGTAGTCCAATACATGTATTGTCGACGAATTCTAAGAAACTACAAGTTTCGAGCGACAAACAGTTGTTTTTTTTTTAACTCGGAAAACTTTTTTTTGAGTTTCAATACGTGTCTCTTTTGGTTTCTTATTAATATCTTTCGGATCTTTCTACCCGAAGCTCAAATGTTCACACATGTTTCCAAGTTTTGCGCTCCCCATATTTGAAACTTTTTTCCTCGTTCCACACTCTTCGACTTGTTGATGTGCCAGGCCAAAACCGAAAAACAATCCTATTAACCTTTGCTGTGACTGTGATCCAATATCAATTTCAGCACCCACCACTATCAATTGTTCCGTGACTCTCTTATCGAAGCTCTTCTCGTTATCAGTTTTGAATTTAGAGATTTCATCTGTATTTTCCTGTTTCTCGCTCGAAACGTTCACTCGAGATCGAGTTGAAGAATTGATTGGAGCGCAATACAGTGGCGAGAAATGGTGAGTGTCACTTTGTTCAGCAATTCGTAACTTTTTTTAAACTTGTCCAAAACTCATAAACTTTTTTGTATATTATAGAAAAAGTCTTCAGCAACACACCGATAAGTTTTTTGAACGTCGAACATTTTCAGAATTTTCAGAATACTTCCAGATGTAGACGTCACCAGGAAATTTTTTTAAAAACTTTTTCAAAGTTGGTCCCTTCAGGCTGTTTTTTGGATATGATGTGTCTAACAGTCTCAATAGTCATTATGGAAAGTTTGGCGCACTTTGAACAAGGGGCTCTCAAGTTATGATGATCGGAGCCAAAAAGGTATGGTTTTCCTCGTTGGCTATAACTCGTCTGAAAATAGTTCAAATAAGCTCAGATTTTCACAAAAGATGCATTTCAAGTTGATCTACAATATTCTGTTAAAATTTCAAGTTTTGAAGAAAAAAATTTTTTTCGCCCAGTTCATCACTTTCAAAAAAAAATTGTAGAAAAAAGTTATCGGTGTGTTGCTGAAGACTTTTTCTATAATATACAAAAAAGTTTATGAGTTTTGGACAAGTTTAAAAAAAGTTATGAATTGCTGAACAAAGTGACACTCACCATTTCTCGCCACTGTATGTTGATGTCCACTTGTGTTCTCAAACGTCAAGGAGCTCTGAATCCACTTCTTCAATAAAAAAACTCTAGAGCTCCCGATTCTGAAATGTTCCCATTCAGAAAGTTCTTGATATGAAATAGGCAATATTCTCCATTTTTTCTGTTCTCCATATTCGGTATTTAGCAATCTTTTTTGTTTGATTTCGGTGCTCGGCATGTGAAACTTGTGGAACATTTTGAGCTCATTTCAAAGAAAAGCTGATGGTCATCACAAAAAAAAACTTTCGTATTTTACAGGTTCAGTTTCGCGATCCACTACCTTCTTGTCATTTGTTAAAGTCTTCGAGGCGGATGCTGAATTAGAACTTAAATTATATTGGCGAAAATGTAAGACAAGATCTCAAACTTTTGAAACAGGGTTTTCAAGGAATTATGTATCTCTCTTGGAGCTGAAACGATAAAAATTTTCATCCGATCAGATTTGTCTGTTTCTGAAAGCAGTTTCAGACGCAGACTGAATTCATTGGATTCGGATGTTTCTAGATTGATTAATGTAATGGTTTATCTTTTTTCAGAGATACTTCCTGAAATCATGTCCTTAAAACATATTTTATTCAGAACTATTCCGAAGAGTTTTATCTGGTTGAGATCACAATCAGAAGAATTTCAGCTCCAACAGTCCATTTCAAATCGAGATGAGACTATTCTAATGATTTCTAGCTGATAACAAATGTTGGTTTCAAGGGAATTCCGGATACTACACATAAAGCTCAAATAATTGGGAAAGGAGAAGATGAAGATTTGTAAAAGTTCCAGTTTCTCAACGCTTTCATGTTTATCTTTCCCTGACTGTTCTATTAGACAGCCCGGCGGAATTTGTTCATGCGAAAAATCCAAAACAGAGGGAAACACTTTTTGAAATGACCCCAGTTAAAGTGAACTGGGAACTGCAAGTTTCGAGAGCTCAGCTTGCAGAATTTTTTTTCAAAAAACTATCTAGTCAACTGATACAGAGGTCCCGAACATTCAGTGGAGTGAACAAGCAGCCCTGAAACTTGTGATCCTAAAACCGTAGGAAAGCCAAGAAGCACCTGGTTTTTAACGAAATTTAAGTTTTTCATGAAAACAAAAACCTTTTTTTTTCTCAGTTTTTTGTGGAAGAAAACCAGCTGATTGTTTCTTGATTTTTTCCAAAACCATCTGATTCTGGATTCTCAACTCATAGAATTTCAGAGGCAGGTTGACAACTGTGTTCGACAAATTCTTGTCTGAAATTTAGTGATCCAGATATCCAAATTACTCGAATTCTGAGAAGAAGGGGTAATGCGAATTCCGGGGGCACACATTTTCTGAAATTCTTCTACCTGCGGAATATTTCCAGTTCCGAGCTTTTCAATCAGCATCTAACAAAAGGGAGATTATGGGAAGCCTAAAAATCCCAAAAAAACTACATCAAACCTCGCTGTTTCACGAATTCATTTTTTTCGAGTAATTGAGCCTTCAAACAATTGGCGCTTCTTCAATGAATTTTTACGGTGCCACCATTCCAAATCGGAATAGTAAAAAGTTGATGAAGAGATCTTGGATCTGAAAACCTTTCCATTTTCCTTTCGCAAATTAAGAATCTCAATTTGATAGAACTGCTTTGAAAAGTTGTATGTTTCGAAACGTTGACTTGTATTGTTAACTCTGTGCAAACCAGTTCATATACATAATTAGAATGAAATTCTGGCTAAAGAAACTGTAACAAACAATACATTGTTTCCAATCAGATCCTTCACTATTAACCAACGCCTGATTCTGCGTGTAAAAACAATGACAGTTTCTCATTTACCACTAATTTTGTATTCACACAACACATATTAATCTTCATTCATCCCAAACAGGATTTCTCAAGCTCTTGAATTTGCCAATTTCCGAAAACTGCAAACTTTCCCTACCTTGAGATAGCGAGTTCCATGAAAATCCTAAACGCTTTCTAGTGTCCCGATCCATCTGAATTCGAAAATTTAGGCTGAAGAATCCAATACCACCTGAAACTAGTGAAGAAAGACATATATGTAGTGCGATTTTGAGAGCGTAAATTGGAGGTTTCTAATGACAAAATCGTGCAGTTATGCTATCAAATTACTCGTAATGTAAGGCTGGAAAGTTTTCAGTTTCGAGTTTTCTACAAAATGTCTGAGAACCTCTAGAAAGATTCCCGTCTCGGATAACTCACTATCAGTCTTCCAGAATAAGCTTGTGTAAAAGTTTAGATGTTAACGAAAACGTGAACAAAACCTTCTCGATCTTGGTCAAAATTCTTCTAGTGTGATTCTAGATTCACCAGAATCTATGCTGAGTAATTACACACTTTAAATTCTTATCAGTAGAAAAAGTTATACAAAAAGTGAGTGAGATCACAAATGAGTAATTCTTCGAGTAACTATAGGCTCCGCCTCTTTTCGGTAAGATTGTTCCATTTACAAGAAGAGCGTATAAGTTTATGACTGTCCGTAGTTTTTCTTACGAAAATTTGAACATTCTCCAGCCCCTAATTGTGAGACTTTCTTCCCTTCACCTGTACCTGAAAATGATCTCTGCCTCTAGACATACTGTCTGTCCAACAGACTATTTCCATCTGTATTTGTCTCCGTCCGTCCTGACTTTTTACAACTCCACCTGTTGCCCCCATCCAACATGACATCACCATGGCGAACATGCCGTCTCCCCGTCTCTGCGTCTCTGCGTCTCTCTCTCTCTCTCTCCCATTTCTTCCCGAGACTCCCATCCCATCCTTTCGTCCAGACAAGTGTAGTCTAGAGAGGAATCCAGTTGCCACGTGCACTTTCTCTCTGTGTATCTCTCGTTTCTCTGCGTCTCTCTCTCTCACGAGAAGGGGGAAATCGCGGAGTGTCTTCATCGGAGACCGTGTGTATGTTTATGAGAACTAACAAATTAGTGAAAATTTTTAGAATTTTCTCTGCGTCTCTTCCTCTTATACACTCTCTAAACAACCCCTCCCTCCGCTTTAAATTATGCATACTCATCATTAGGGCTCTTTTCATGGGTTTTAGAATTCCTTGAAATTTTTTCTAGGTTCCATTCTTCACTTCACTTCTTTCTCACTATCTTCTCTCTTTTTCAATTTCCCTTCGGAAATTTGCGTCTCTATTTCTCTCTCCACTCTCCTAGGTCAACACACTATCTCTCTCTCTTCTATAGGTATAGTTTCGTTATCAGTGAGAACGACGAGAGAGTGTGTCGATCGAGGAGAGTGTAGAGAAGAAAAGTGATCACACTTCAGCAACCTGACCGTGGCGAAGAAGAAGAAGAATGGGTGATATTTTTTGGACTTTGTAGCGGTGTGTATGTTAGACACTGTTCTATGTGATAAACTTTCATGACTTTCTGAACCTTTTTTTGTCGAATTTTCCAGCTGCCAATGCTATTTCCAAATCCACCACATTAAATAGGAATTCGAGATTTTTACACTGTTTTTGGAACTGGAAAGAATTCGATCTATCATTTTGGATTTCTATTTTTCAAGGAATTTCGTGATTTTTGAAATCATTTCCCCACGAGCAGTTGATTTTGAACCACGACCAAAAGATTCATTGAAAAACTCACTAAATTATTCTCAAAAAAAAAAACATTATGAAACTGATAATCTTTGTCAAATTTTCCAAAAAATCATGTTTCAGACATGTTTATTTTTCTGAAAGTTTTAAAACTTTTCAATTACATTTCTCTGACAACTTTTGAACCTACGTACCACGACACTCCGATGTTCTGCCGTCCAAAAAAAAACGTTTTAGTGCCACAAAATTTCAATTTTTTCGGCATTCAGTCATATATTTTCTCACTTATATCGGAGTGTCGTTGTACGAAGGCTCACTAGTTGGAGAATGGATGATATCTTTCGAAGATTGAACTACTCTACATAGATTCTTGATCTACCTATCTGTAATCTTATTCTAGATCCAAATATATCTTTAAATTTAAATTTAAATTTTCTCACGACATTCTAGACTTTCTGAAACTTCTGGCCACTCATTTCCAGCTCTTGACTACTCTTCGGCCTTTGTTCATAAAATTTTGATTTCAAATGAACAACTTGTTTCTTCATAAACAAATTATTGACGTTTGAATCAAGTGAGCATTTTTGTTGGCTCGGGTTCTGAATCCAAAATTACAATTTCACCGTGGACCCGGATCATAAAGGAGCCGAGGAATCGATCTTTTCTTTGATATTCACAAATTGAAGACTTTTCGTTTTTTTTTTGGAATTTTTTTCTGTATCATTAAGTTTTCTTCTAATCCGGGAGTAATCTCATTCTGTTTATCGACTGTGTGTTGGATTTTTCGTAGTTTTCGCAAGACAGGCTTAACCCAACATTTGAAAATTCCAAATTTGCCGCCCCGAAATCGCACCCGTTTTACTTCTTAATCATATGGGTCGGGTCTACCTGTCACCCCTTCTGAACAATTACATCATCTTTCTCTCTTCTCGACCCCCCTATACCTCAATAGATCGTCCGCCGTCTGTTCTGTTCTTCTAGATTTTATCTCTCTAAAACAACGACTCGATTCTTTTTTTGATGCATCTATCTATATCTCTATTGCCTCCCATGTGAAAGATGATGACACAATGAAACATACATCTAATTCTGAGCGTCAGAAGACTTGAATTATTTTTCGTATTTTGAATGCCGATATAACGGTCGAATAAGCATATTTGCTTTTTTCAGGTCCCCTGGAAACGGGAATCAAAGATTTTTTTTACTGTATCACTTTACTCATTTCGTGTGTTAAATCTGCTCACTCTTTATTGAGTCAAAAAAAGGATGCTGTGAAAAATTTTCTCGTTTTCTTAGAGGTTTTTAACTTTATTCGGTAATTTTTTTTCGAAAAATAGTTTTTCCGGAACTTTTTCGATCCCTGTTGCACTGCCCTGGTGGATATCGATTAATTCTTTTGATAAGTGCTCTTGGAAATTCCAGAAAAAGAACAGCCGAGTATACTGACATAACCCAGAAAAAAAAAACAAAAATTACAGCTTCAGCGGGTTTTTAAACGCCGTTATTCTGAAGCGTGCTTCGTTTCAGAACACTTGTAGAGTCCATGTTTCCTATTTACCAGCTCTCTCTCTCTCTCTCTTACCCTCGATTTTTTCCCATTTTCACACCCTTCTTCTCATTCGTCTCATTTTCTTATCAATAAGCCACATTTTACCGGAAAATCTAGGTGTCTATGTATGTAAATAGATGTTAACATTTGATAAATTAGTGCTCCCTTTTCCTACTGATAAAACAGACTACAAAAATTTGCATCGATTTCTTTAGATTTGATCAATGATACTTTGGATTATTGATCAATGAGAAAGCACATAATTTAATTGTTCTTCTTTCGGTGAAACCGGAAATTATTCAAATTTCTAAAAAATTTCCAGTTTCTAATGGTCTAAATATTCTAATTCGCTTGAGGGTAGGTAATTGTCAGGTATTGGCAATATTGTATCATCAATGTAGTCTAAACTTTTCAGATCACTGAACGATAATGACAGGGAATAATATAGATTGAAGTAGACTACAAACTACACACTACAGACATATAGAACCCCTGATTTTCGAAATGATGTGAACTAAATAGTGCAATTGAAGAAGTTCACAAATTTCGTCGAAAACTTGAAACTGTAAAATAAGAGGCTTTCACCAGAATCCATTTTCAAAAAAACTGAGAATTTCCAATGTTTCAATAAGTCTTCATTGTGAATAGTAATTTTAATGATCTTGTTTTCCAGTCCATTTTGTGCGATATGCTCCTCTAGTCTCAATTTCAAAACTGGGTTTCAGTTTTCGACTTCCTTCCAAAAAAAAATTGCCGGTTCAGGTGGCTATCATCTATTTATTTCATTATTATGCCCACTTCTTCTTCTACGGCTGGATGTTTCTCTAGATCATTTTCAGGACAATACATATGGATCCAGCAGACCATCTTTGAAAATAATCTTCTCATAATGACTTCTAGGAAAAAAAATATGAACGTGAAACAGGGGCTGATGGTCAATTTTTTTCAATTTCGGGTGGTTCTCACTATCAGATTTGTAGTCCGGCAGAATAAGCGTATGCCAGCTTTTCACCTAAAAAAAACCAAGGGAATGCATGTTTCATACAGTCGTCAAGACCAACTGTGGTTGTCAGTATTTCGTTGGGTGAACGATTTTCTACATATTGCGTAGTTTTTAAGTTAGGTGATTCAAATGGTAACGTATCATCATTCAAGTCTCGACTTATCAGATCACGGAATGATGATCAATCCTGTAGAAATGGGTTGGGAGCCTACAAACTACGAAGCACAGACTTGTTCCCCGGATTAACAGTCCGAAGGGGTTTGTTTCAAGTTTGATCGAAAATCTGTAACCGTAAAATGTCGTGTTTTGTACAGCAACAGTTTGCACTAATATTCACTAAAAAAGAAAATTTTCCCATGCGTAGAAAAGTATTGGTTTATTTCAATATTCCATTATACGCTGCGAATTTGCTCTTTGATTTGACAAATGAGATACATGAATGCTTGGCAGAAAACTTGATATTGCACTTTTTCTGAATCACTCAGGTTTATAAACTCATCGAAACAGGAAGGATTCCTTATTTTACGATTCCATTTTTCACAAGAGGTCACCTTTTTTCAGATTACTTCTCGAACCTCGGATAGTCAGGCAATCTTCGCATACTAATTTCCAGGAGAAAAATGTTGAACTTGAAACAGTATATTCAGTTTTTATTTCCAAATTTTGGATTAGTTTTATTCCGAGTAGTTCCACTTCAACTGTTGTAGAGTAGGTGTGTGCTAGTTCTTTGTTCCGAAAAATTATGGAAAAAAACAACGTTTTTTCACGTTTCATGAAATCGTCAAGACTAACCAAAGCTGATGGTTTTCAGTTCAGATCAACATATCCTTTCTGATTCGGAGGAATTCAGAAGAACTCCAGAACATTCTGCAGCATGCCCTAAAAATGATACCTGTTTCTCAAATTTGATTTTTGCTCTATGGGTTTGACTACTCCATTGCTTCGAGGATAAGACAGTTACAAATTCCACATTGTCGAAAATCAAGACCAGAAGTGACTTTCCTCCAGAAGTTTTCTTGAAATTTCACCGTTTCTTGTCAAGAGTAAGAACACATCGATTTTCTTCGACTGTCCCTCTATATCTAAATGTTCTGAAACAGTCTAGTTTCCTTTGTTTTTTTCCACCATCAATTCTGATCTTTTGATTTTTTCCAGTTTTCATCTTTTTGCAGAAATCTTTAAAAGTTCCTCCTTCTTCTCTTCCCAATTGATCCATCCAGTTCTTCAAATCTGCAATCTTTATATTTCAAGAGAATCCAATCGAAATTGACTTTAAACTAAAAACAACAATGCCTTGATCTTTTGATTTCAGACTGTTTGTCTGAAAAAGTTTTTCCGAAAAAATTTGAAATTTTCGGATTCAAAACTCCATAATATTCTGGGTGTTTTCTTGGAATCTGATCCGCAAAAGTTGAAACTCCGCCCACTTGAGACACCTTTTTTTGATATTGTTGCTTGATGCACATTGGCAAAAAAGTCGATTTTCAGATTTATTGGGCGGAGCTCACTATTAGCTTGTCTTTCTCTGAACTTATCAGGGACTGATAATAGTCTCCAAGTTCTAGTGTAGTCTTTTTCGAAAAGAATCCCGTCAAAACTAAAACTAAAAAGAAAAAGAAAACAAGGAAAAAACAAGAAAAATATAATTGAATGTGGTTTTTGAGTTGACGCCCTTCCCTTCCTTCTCCTTCGTCTTCTATTTTTCACATCGCTCCTTGTCAATTTTTTCTTCATTTTGTTCTCTTTCTCCAATGAGAATTTTTCGTTTCGATTTTTTTTCATTGAAATGTTTTTCTTGCAGAATCGAAGAAAGAAGGTGTCGTCGGAGAATGGACGATCATCGACTACAAATGGATCAGTTTTTTGGGTGAGTTTTTTTCGGGATTTTTCGGTTTCTCAAGTTTGTTGTCAATGCTGGAGATTTGATAATTGTGTTCGAATTTTCCAAAGTATCGCCATAGCCAATTTTTTTGCAAAACTAAGCCTGATTCAACTCGAAGTTCGTTAAAGGCACTTTTTTTTCAATCTTCTGATCCTCAACGTCTATGTTGATCGAGTTGTTGGATCCTAGGCCATCACAAATTTTTATTTCAAAACAGAAAATTTTTACTCTCTATGGGATCGCAAACGAGGCTTAACATGCCTCCTATCAAAACTAGACTTTTCACAAACATTTGAATCCCTTTTACTCAACATTTTCGTTTTTTCATCGTTTCTGAGATGAGAGAAGAGGCGTGGTGTAACTGTGGACAAATGCGTTCCAAATTGGGATAGTAGTGGAAAAGAAGTCTTCGATTTTAGGGTGGTCCCGTACCGAAAGGGACAGGAGGATTTGAGAATTTGTTTATTTTGATTGTAGAAGATGATGAAGGCCAAACTACAAACTTGTCTCTTCACTTTTTTCCAATCAAAATTCATTTTTCAAGTATGTTTTCGGTTCCAAGAAACTGATAAGCTGTTATGATTTGTGTTGAAAGCAGTATATACCTTCACTGTTTTCTGTTTTGTGAAGTCTTAGAAAGTTTGAAAACTTTCACCGTTAGCTCGTATTTGATTTTTGTCTTTAAAACTTTCCGAAAAATATGATCCGAAAATGACCAAAAATTTCCGTACCATGAAACTATGAAATCTCTTGCTTTTTGTTGCCCTTTAATACATAGGAAGCGTAACTGCCGTGCAACTACTCATCAATCTTCTTCCAAATAATCTCGATTTCACATCTATCCACTTTCAGCTTGACAAGTTTTTACCTGTTTCTGAAACAGAGAATATTTCCTCTGTTTTCTGACAGAGCAATTCGTGTTTCTCTTTCTTTAAGTCTGCAAAGTTATAGAGATTTTCGTAAGATCTCTCTTTCTTTAGAATACAGCATAGGTAAAACCATTGGAGACGTTCGCATTGATCATTCTCGAGGACCGTAAAACCATCTAGAACGATGCCCAAACTTCTGATAAATCCCAGATTCTTTGACCTCATAATAGTCGGACTGAATAACCTCCTTTGGTTAATTGTTAGCACAACATTTCAAAATTCAAATTGAATCGCATTTTATCCCACCTGAATCTCGAAAATTCAACTAAAAAGCTTAACTGATGGTACCGAAGTCATAGATATTCGAGAAATAAGAAATGGATGGAATGAGGAACAACGGGTACACAATCTAGTTAGACGAATGGCAAAACAGAGAATATGTCTAAAATTAAGACCTGGTTGTGTTTTGTGCTCATGGTGAGAACGAAAGGTCTTCTTTGAATTTTCTCGTTATTAGTCGTTGAAAAATATGTTATGGCTCGACGAGGTTCGGGCGGATTGTGGGGTAAACATGCCCTTGAAGCTTTTTGAGGAAATGAAACTGAAAAAAAAAATGCTTCTCAAGTTTGAATCGAATGCACAAGAACTAACAGAGAGCTTCACTACCCGAGAAATAGAGAAGAACATGGAACAGTGAGAAATGAATCAAAACGTCTCAACGAGACATAAACGAAGGTGAATTCTGTCCAAGAATCCCAAAAATCGGCCACAGATTATTTAGGGAGACTGCTCATTTGAGAATTGCTCAATTATTTTTTCTTGGCTTACTCTGGAAAAAAAGGATTACACTTCTATAGATGGTCATCAAGAAATACATATATCGTACCCTAGAATCCAGATGCATGATATTGTAATTTTGTACTATGTATAATCAGTATCTTTACTATTAACAAACGCAAAATTCCGTCTGTGTGTCTGTCGGTGTCGTGTCACCCGCCCTAGCGAAGTCCCCACTGGACCAAATCTTCCCAAATTTTCACAGGTTATCAGGAACGAAGCCTGAATGCTGCCCGTCTTTCGATTTTCGATTCATCAAGAAATGAGGTCACGAGGCCGTAAAAACCTCATCAATCTGTAGTTTCAGTTATGAAAGAGGAGAGTGACGAGTTCACGGAATTAATTCACACACTTTCAAAAATTTCACGTTTGCCCGAAGGGCCCCAGAGGGGCGTGCCCCTCTGGTACTGATACAATCATTAGTGAATAAACTTTCGATATTTCAAACGTCCCGAATAATGGATGAGTCTGAAACCGAAAATGTAGTGTTTCAAAACGCGGACTTGTTCTGTAACCATTGCACAAAATTTATTCTGACAGAAAAAATCCACTGAAGAAACCACTGAAAATTTTTGAAATCTTTCAGGGATCTGAGAAAATTGACAACTGGTCTAGAATCCAGCAACTCGGTCATTTCCAGTATCTCATCATACAACAATCGAAGGATACGGTTTATTTTTGTTAGTAAACGACTCACAACGTTATGTACTCGGGTACTTGCTCAAGTGAAGTTTTCGAAACATATTTCTGCTAGAAAATTTTAACGTTTTTCAGAAAGTTTAGTTTCTTGTTGTTGAAGAACGGACGTGTTTTGAGAAGTCTGTCGACCAATGAATTATAGGTCGAAGAGATTCTGTGTCTAGAAGTGGTTCTGAAAAAGTCTTGAAGATTCCGAGGTATACTTGGCTTAAGAAAGACTCAGTTTCAGGAAAGTTTTCAAAGTTTCAAGTTCTCCTCATATAATTATCCATCAAATGGGGGGACAATGGTGCATATCATGATTTTCATGAAATTCAGTCCTGGCCTTGAATCCGAGCTCGGTCACCGTGGATACTGGAAATAGGGTGGACTATAAAAAATTTAAAGGAACATGCTCAATTTTGAAGTCAGCTTTTCAGGCGATTTGGCTGAAAAACCAATAAACTTACTGGAAATTCAAACATGTTCCTTTAAAGTACCGTACCAGCTCTTTTCAATGCCCATGATAGCCGAGATTTCGGATCCTAGGCCAGGATCGATTTCTCAAAAATTCTGATAAGATTGACATCAATATAAAAATTGCCGCGGAGTCTCCATACAATGGATAATGATGCGATGTCACCTTGAAGCTTTAGAATGCGAATCTGAGACGACACTGATTTTCTAAAATCTCATGTTGATAATCTAGAAACATCGAAACTGTAGGATTTCTAAGTACAGTCTTTCTTTGCTATGACTTTTTCTCACAGTATACGGAGTTCTTCTTGGAATGTTTTCCGGTTCGAAAAGCACATTTCAAGTTCACGAAGTTTTGTCCACTGTTTCGTAGATGAAATTTACAAAACTACCTCTTTCAAATCCACGACTTGATGCTCACAAACTTCATGTCCTCTGATAATCTTGAAAGTGAATTCATCAAAACCTAGACCTCTCCAAAATTTGAAATCCCTTGATCTCGAAGCCTTCAAAAGTCTAAAACCTTGTGTTTTGATCAAGTCCAGTCTCCACTATTGTCTATCTCCCAAAAATCTCCGCCGACTCTTCTTTTTTGATCTACCTTTTTGATCTACCTCGAGAATCTTGTCCCTCCGAACATTCCCTGTTTCCTTGGTGTCCATTATGATCTTTTGGTCTTTTTTCTGATTTCTGCTTTTTCCCCTGAAAAACTCTGCCCACTTTCTAGTTTCTAGCATGAAATGTTAGATCACTTCTCAAGCCAAAAAAAAAGGAAATCAAAGAATCATAATTTTCAATAATCGAATTCATCCACACATACTAATACGCATGTAGTAGAAAAAAAGAGCAAAAGATAATCTGAATAACATGTTATTAGTCGTCTAGAAGCCTACACACACCTGCTGCTTTTTCTCAGAGGGATATGCACGAGTAGCCAAGAAAAAAACTAGATCAAATCAGAAAACACGCATATTCTTCAAATCCAGCAGCTGATCTTTTGAAATTTGGCAATTTTTCATTGGGCTCGAAACTACACTGAAGTCTGTTTCTTTGATCATTGTTTTGGTTTTTCTTGCCTATTTGCTCTTCGCTATTCTTGTGGATTTTCATCGTCAAAAAAATACTGTAGTTTTGCAAATCTTACACCCTTTCTAGGAGCAATCGAGAATTATGGATTTGAAGACGATTCAAGAGTTGTTGAAACTGTGAGTTTTTTTTCTGGAAAACTAGATTATTTGGATTGCGTACTAGACACCAGAACTGCGACTATTTCAAAACCATTGAGTTTCGGTCATAGATCCTAAAGGTTTAGAACAGATTCTGAAGTTCTCTAGAACATTTTTGTACATTCTGGAAGATTCTGAAGGGTTTTGGAGAATCCTGGAAGATTACAAAGGCTCCAGGAAAATGTTGAATATTTTTAAAGGATTCTGAGGCATGCTAATAGATGTTAAAAGATTCTAAAGGGTCCTAAACGATTATGATTACCCGAACAGATTTTGAAGGGCGCCGAAGTATTCTTGGTAAATCTTAGAGGTTTTGAAAGATTCTGAAGGATTCTGAAGGAATCCGTTTTTTTCCCCAAAGCCAACAGTATTTTGTACCTTGTCCATGTCAGTCTGGTCATCTGTCTCTGCATCAGAATTTCTCTCCCCCTTCTCTTTTCGACGTCATCTCATCATCATCATCTTTTCCTATTAGGAATCGGAACCACGTGATAATGATTCAAGTGACACCTTTTGCAGAAATCGCATACTGTAGTTCTATACATATGTTTTGAATCTTAGATGTCTGATCATCATCATCACGTAGAGATGATAATACAGACATAGGTGTGAAAATAGGAACAGTACATGAGATGTACAAGACAGGACAGTTGAGAGAAGACGTGCAAGAATGTGTACCGGATTTGTATCAGTTTCTGAAGATGATACAATGTTTAATGGGAGTTTTGAAACGGGGAATATGATTTGAGGGACCAAAAAGTTTTTATCGGTTTCGGAAATAGAAGATTCATGGATGGACTTTGATTCACAACTGAACTCTGATTCATATTCTGATAGTATCCGAATAGTTTTGAAGCAGTTTCTGGAAATCCCAAATGTTCTGGAATATTCCGAATGATTCTGAAAGACTCTAGAGGTTTCTGAGTGTCTGAATGTATCCATGGGGCCCTGAAGAACTCGGGAAAGTTGTCATAAAGTTCACGAGGGCGCACTAAGATTCTGTAGGATTTCGATAGATTCTAAAAAGAGACGACGCTTTGACCCGAGAAAATTTTCGGATTCTTGAAAAGTCTGAAACATTCTGAAAGATTTCGAATGACTTTGAAGGATACTCGCCTGAGCAATAGACGGCCAAGTAGTCGTGAGATTCGGTGTACTCGAAAAAGCTAAATACATTCAGGACCATACTTAAGTCAAGATTTAACGATTTGTGTGAAACTTTAAAAATCGTACCAGTTTCACTGACTCGTTTTCTAGAAATACCAGTTGCTACTTTATTGATGACAACGATTCTTATGAAAGTGTGATCTTTTGGAACTTTGCCTTGTTTGGAGATCTGTACACAAACATTGACAATTCCTATTCAATAGCTTTGGAGCTGTACTAAAATTGAACTTAAGGTATCATAGTATTTTTGCTCACTACGTTCTACGAAGAAACAATATTGTTTTTCCCGATTCAAACGATCCTCATCTAGACAAACTGAAACTGGAATCATTGGAAGTGTTCTTGAAGTTGTTGTTAATCTCACCCTCCAGTATCTTCTCCCCGTGTGCATTGTTTCACCACATAGTTTTCTACGAAATACTTCATTTAAAATTCAAGTGCATCTTGAAGTTTATATCGCGTTGCAAGCACTTAAAACTCCAAAGCATCAACAATTTAGTCGAATACATAGAATCTGAAACAGAAAATAACTTCCGTTGCCGAAGGGTTCAGTTTTTGTGAAATCAGTGACATCGATCAGTCGTCAGATGAAATACGCAGTGGATGTAGACTTCGTTGTGATTGAAATCAAAATCAGCGGAAGCCGTTATAATTAGATTTCAGTTTTCCTAAAGAACTCATTCAAAAAGTACACATTGTTCAAAGAATTCCGTTTCCAGAATTAATATTTCCTAGTGGTCGAAAAAATTTGTAGCTTTACTGAAGCTAATCTTTCGAAAATCACATTTGACGGTTTCGAATTGTCTAGAAAATTTTGCAAATTTTCAAGATAGCGTTTTGACCCAGTACCCTAAATTTGGTAAAAAAGAGTCCATGAAACTTTTGAAGGTTTAACGGTTTCACCCACCCGGTTTTGGCTCAAATTGCCCATTGACCATGTTGGTATGACCTGAGGCATCGTTTTTCTTGTTGAGACGGATCACGTCAGAATCCATCAGAATCCTACCAAAATCTATAGAGACCTTCGAAATCTTTCTGATTCCTTCAGAAACCCTCTGCTTTTACAGAACCTTGACTTCTAGTATCCTTCTAAATCTTCTGAATCTTTTAGAGTCATTCAGAATCCTCTAAAAATCTCTGAAGGATT
This sequence comes from Caenorhabditis sp. 40 LS-2015, assembly GCA_900536305.3. Taxonomy (NCBI): domain Eukaryota; kingdom Metazoa; phylum Nematoda; class Chromadorea; order Rhabditida; family Rhabditidae; genus Caenorhabditis; species Caenorhabditis tribulationis. The sequence continues at coordinate 156,480 of LR544203.1, forward strand.
ACGAAATTTTAAGGAGAACTGTACATTCAACAACAGCATTACTACAAAAAATACGTCTAAATTTTAAATGAAGTTGAAACTGAAAATTCTGTGTTTCAAAAACTAGATTTCTGTGGGTTCTTCTCTAACTAACAGTTAGACGGTAAATACATATTTTTAACATGGTCCTTTAAACTACGATAGCTCAAAGATCCGTGATTGTTCAGCTCGAGACTGATCTAGACTTCTAGCCTGGTACAAAGGGGCAAAGGTGATTATGAAGATCAATGATGAAGCTGGTTCTTGAAACCTTCAATCCTTTTCGAACTCCACCAGAGTCGTTCCAATCCCTTTAGAAACCTTCTGAATCTCTAAACTTTCTTTCAAATCCTGCTGAATTCTATGATATCCTCAGTATCCTTTCAAGTCTTTCGAAACTCTCAGAGACTTTCAGAACTGTCCAGAAACCTTCCACATTCTTCAGGATCCATCAGAATCGTCATCAACCTTTTTAAACTCATAGAAGGGAATCTAATGCTACTCCTAAAAAATTGCAAATTTTTTGGATTTTTCGAAACGGAAAACTTCGTGCTTCAAATACTATTCTTGTGTGCATACTATTGTAACCAACATTTAAAAAATGAGAATGAAACTTGAGCAAATTTCTTCAAACTACGATAGTTCTAGATTCCCGTGGAGAGATACCGGTTGCGACCGAGTTGTAGGCCAGGAGTACCTCTGATTGGTATTGAGATATGGTTTTTCATACGTCATCTGAATAAGTTGCTCTTGAAACGGAAACTTTCCAGTTTCATACTCTTTATATTTTTTCCTGGCAATCATTACGAATTCGATTTTCTGACAACCCGATTATTATTCTTAGGATCCCTTCACTTCAAAAGTTCAAAAAGTTCAAGTTTCCAGATTCCTCTTCGCAAATTCTGATCTATGTCGTTCTCCACTACAAAACACGATCCAAAACCAAAACCATCGTCACTTTTTTCTTCCGATACCAGTTCCTCCAAAAACTGATCTGATGGCGTCGGAAGACTATCGATTCACCAAAAGTGATGTCAGTTTTTGATTCTCCTGGATCATTCTTTTTTTCGATCGGTGCAAACTGTAGTCGTTCAACAAACCTACTAAGTTTTCTTCTCCTTTCTCTCTCCCTTGTAACAGTTCTCAATCCTCCGAGAAAAAAACTTAACAAGAACACAATTAAGTCCAAAGATCCTACTACCGCCGCCACGTGCGTCTCAATGATCTTTTGATTCTCTCACCGTCTGCGTCTCTCGTTTCAATTATCCCTCCGCCGCCCTTCTTGTACAAACAAACCATCGGTGGCGGTGGCGAGAATAGAGAAAGGAGGACGAAAAGTTTCGATTGAAACGGTGAGGAGGGTGGAAAGTAACAGAAAGAGTTTTACACACACTCTCGCAAATGCTGATTATGTGTATTTTGTGTCTCTATTGATGTCAAAAAAAATGTTTCGCGCCAACCACGGTTTTTGCCATTTTTGGGTTGTTTCGATTGTCTCTCTCGCGGTGACTGAAAGTGATGATGCACTTTTAATTCCATTTGCTGCTTTCTTTCACCGTTTCACTAACATGATTAATTTCATTTTTCTTACTGTCCATTTGGTAAATGAATAATAGCTTAGAAGCTTTTGGCGCGAAAAGTAGGTAGAGTAGGTCAAAGAATATACTACAGTCTGCAAGGTCTTAGCACCGGTCCCCCACATTTCCCCTGTCTATTACAGGTGCTAGAAACTGGAATAGTTCCTTCAAAAAGCTCCAAATTTCGACTCAAGTTTTCCCAATTTTTTACTGTTTGGCCTAGTTGTTAAATGACCATGTATTTTGTATACTATGTTAGGTTGTTTTTCACTAATCCACAGTATTTCAACCTTTTCTCGGTTCAATGAACACTTTTTGGACGTACTTGATCTACATGTATGTTCAAACAAGCCTAACTAGACCCAAGACTCGAAACATCTACAGTAGGAAAAGGAAAAAACCTTCAATATCTGGCCTCCAAAATCTGTTCACCGGTCCCTCACATTCTCCCTCGTCTATTACAGCTCCTAGAAACTGGAAAAGTTCCTACAAAAAGCCCAACATTTCGACTCAATTTTCCATATTTTTCCCTGTTTGGCCAATACTATGTTAAGTAGTTGAAGAAATCTATCTCAATCTTCAATGCCCTGACTTTCCACTCTTCAACCGCTATTCAGAATCAAAAGTATCACACTTTTGTTCCAGAAGCCTAACATTTGAAAGTATATGTGTACCCACTTGTCCGGATGTTCACAGAATTTCCATCTTTTCTGGCACTATGTTCAATTAAGCCTAACTAGATCCAAGACCCAATACTTCTAGCTCTCGGTGATCTCACAAACATCCTGAAGACACCCTCTTGTGCATGTGATGGACATCTTTGAAGAGAGCAACTCTTGAAGTGTGTGATCTGAATTTTTCAGGTGTCGGAAACTTTTAGAAGAGTATGAAGCTAAAATATGAAAATCCAGAATACCATTACTGATTTTTCGAAGGTGAACGTCTTCTGAGAACTTGTGAGCACACTTTTCTAAAACCTTGCTCTTTCTAATGAATGTGATTGGCTTTCGTTCCAAAACCATTTTCAGTTTCAAACACTTTTCAACGGTGTTTGCTTCTCTATATAGTTTGCTTCAAATGTAAATTTTCTTGAATCAAATTTTGCCAAATTACTCGTGCTTCAAGTTTTTTCATCTTTTCCGATTTTGTTAATGAAGTCTAAATGAGAAACCAACTGGTAAAACCAAAGGTTGAAACAGCAAAAAATGAAGAGCTCTCAGATCTTTGGTATCACTCCTATTGTCCCGTTTAAGTTCACGTTTCTGGCTAACAGTTCTAGGTGCAAACAACATCACAAACTACTCCACCGTTTCAAACAAGTCATATTTTTAATGCAGAAAACTTTCAGGTAGTGTATCTATTGAAGTTTTAAAGATATTAGAAATCGGAAAACATGCTATTCCGATTTCATTATGGAAGAGCTTCGGAAAACTAGGCCGCCCTATGTTTTCATTCTATTCAATGTTCCCAGATTTTGGTCATTCTTAAGATTGTAACGATAGAATTTTAAAACCCAGTGTGCATGGTTGACATCAAACTATTCAGTTTCACATGAGTGACTTTTTGGTGTAGATAATTCGGTGGCAGTCCAATCATCCTTTCGTCTACTCTGACTCATTTTCTCTTGAACAACTTCTTCTCATCATCTAGTTCGGATGGACCCTACAGATTCTTATTCTGAAATGAAAATCAACGAAGCTACAATCGCTGAACGGGTTAAATAATTTTACGTTTTCACACTTCTACTAAGTATGGCGCAGAAATGTTCGACTTCAATGTAGCTCGTTCTCCAAATTCATTCTCTCAAAGTTGAATAAAGGCTAGATTCATGGGCATACAGCGGATGGGCTCCCGATATGAAACTGGTACCCCTCAAAAGCTCAAATCTTGAAGAATGAGTTTACAACTTTGAAATTTTTTATCAAGGTCATGTGGCTCAAAACATTTGGCTTGGTCTAATCGGGAAGAACTGATTGGATTTTTCTGTATCAAAATTGTGACTTATGAGAAACCGTAAAGATGCTAATAATAGACAAGAATTTCGTATAGGATTAGGAACGTTAACTTGATTTTCTCGAAGCACCACCACTCAGCTTCAAAATTTCAAGAGTTGAATCTGATTCCACAGAATCTGGGCTTTCGAATAGTAACGACCAATCACTGCTCGAATTTTTCTGCCTCAAAATTGTGATTTGTTCGAAACTGTACATTTGGTAAATAGTTCCATTTTTTGTTTTCAATCGACTTTTTCTGAAAACCGAAAGCTGTGAAGTTAGGATAATGCATTTCTCTATACAGCTTCATTTTTAAGCCTTCTCAAAGACCCCCAATATTTTTTCAAGACCCACTGAAACGGTTAGGAACCTCTTTGAGTACTTGCTGATCCTGCATGTACCTAGACACCTATAGTTGAAAAAATGAACACGAAATCTCCATCGATAATAGTTTGATCACCTCATTGTCTAATCTCGATACCCATATCGAGCGACACGTAGCACATCATCAGCAACAGCATCAGAATCTCTCTCCCGCTCTCTGCGTCTCCTCGTCACGTGACACTCTCTCCGCAAACTTCTCTTCTCTGCATCTCTCAATTCCTCTAACTCTCTGCCAGGCGTGGATCCGATCGGGGTGGCGATTTTGAACGTTTGAACTTGAAGGGGCGAGAAAGAATTTTTGAAAAGGGAAAAAGTGAGAAGACGAAAATGGAGAGGAGACGAGGTCAACTAGTGCCCCACAGTGTGCTGTTGACTGTGATCAGTGGACAATGTTTCTAGTTTTTTGATATTTTTTGGGTATTATTGACTCAACTTTTTATGGGCGTAAAGATGGTTTTGGTTTTGTGGTTTGATGTTTCGAGATTTCACCAACATCTAGGCCAACACTTTTTTTTTCGTATCACACGGTTAGAGAACTCGAAAAGCAGGAACCTCTGATTTTTCTCTGTATTTTAAAACCGCATTTTTCGAAAATGAAAAGAAACACCAAATAATAGTTCTTGTCTTTGTTTCCTGTTCCCCCTACTTGGAATAATAGGTACCGACCTCTATAGGACTAACATGATAAACTGAATTTCCTCTAGAAAATATGTCCATGAAACCGGAAGACTATGATTTGTAGCGTTTTTTCGTGTTTCAGTAAAAAAAAACCATGTCCAGTATTTTCAAAGATTTTTTCGCCAATGTTCTTCGTCTTGTTTTGGAGTAACTTAAAACTTAGTAATTTTTGCGTGTAGTGGGACAGCTTCGACAGAAAAAGGTTTTAAATGGGCTAATTCGGTGGAGCGCGGTCGCACTTTTCCCATTTGCATAATACCAGAGTTTGGAGCATTGGTGTGATAGACGCAGACAGTTAAACACTCTTGTTGTCTGCGCCTCTATTAACTTTTTTTGAACTAAAACTGTTTCAACACGGGTTCATTCTACATTTCTGATTTCTAATGCGATATTTGCCACATTGTATTGTAGAAATTTCCACATGACTCTTTCAAAACTTCTAATGGAAACTGCAAAAAAAGTTGCTCTATAATTTCATGTTGAAACACAATTTTCTCGGTTTCAGAACATCGTTTTTGTTTCACAGAAGATGCCGTTTACAGTCGTTTGTTTCTATTTTGAACTTTTCCAATGATGTTACAGAAACCGAACCGAAATAGAGAGAAAATTTGGTTCGAATTTTATGTCGAAGCACATTTTTTCCGGTGTCATTAAGTCATTTTGTGCTGAAACCTAGAATGTTCAGTAATCATCGATCTTTGTGTTTATTCAAATACATTGTTTCCTATCAAGCCTGAAACTATTGAGTAGCTGAAAAGTTGTCACTTTTCTCTGTAGTTTTTAACATACAGTATTGCTAATCCAGGCTGTCCATTTGTCCCTTGATCAATTCCAGTTCCTCTCAAATCATTTCGTGTCATTTTCAGTCACAACGGCTCGCCATCCTCCTCCACTACGCCGCTTCACCACCGCCGTCCCAACCCATCCACCTCCTCGCCGTCCGCACTGGGCTCACCGGCCAGAAAACGACCCAAGCTATCGCCGCCTGTCTTGACAGCAACTATGCCATTAGATTGTGAGTGTTTCTCGTTAAATCGGTAAATTTTTTCGGTTTCATTGGTCAAGCTTCTTTTGTAGTTTGAATGTAACTCGTTTGCAAATTTTGATTATCGAAAAACAAGTAAAAAGTACAATAGAACAAGATCTACTATGGAGACATATTTTTCCAGGAGCTATGAGAACAGAGGCACTAAATTTTTGTTACAAAGGTCCAAAAAAATTTAATGTAATTTGCTGAACCTGAATTTAAGTTTCCTCGCTGAAACACAAAAATTCCAGAAAAAATCACATTCTTTCCAAAATTTTCAAAAAATATCTACATTTTCAAACGCACCATATCAAATCAAATGCGTGCGATAAGTACTTTTTAGTGTCTTCATAACTTATAAAAAAACTTTGTACTGCATCCCTGAATATTTTGATCAAATTTCAAAAAAGCTATTATCAAAAACTTCAGGATCAATCAAATATTTGAAACTGAATTTATATCAGAATTTTCGAATATTTTACACTTTTTTTGGACAAGTACAAAATTTTGTATAAACTTTTTAAAAAATGTTTCATAAATCTCAGTTAAAACTGGATCAGATTCTATATGATGCTAATTTTTTGTTTCCAGCATCAATGCATTTTTTTGTAATCTCCGTTAATTACGATAGTAGAGATCCAGAAATAGTAACATAGATCAGCAAAATGAGCACGTGGTTCAAATTATGAGCTCTCAAACCTAGCAGAAACAAAAGAGACGAATAGCTTTCTCCATTTCATCACATCTCCTTTGCGTTAAAATTTTCCCAAATTACATACTTTTTCAAATGCACCATTTCAGAAGCTCGTGAAAAGTACTGTAATGCTTTGCGGTACTGAAGCTCATTTGAGGAATAAAACGGCCCTGTATCTCCTAAAGTACTCCAATAGTACAACAGCCCTAGTATAACTTTCACTGTAGTCAAAGAGACGGAATAAACATATTTTCCAAAACTACTGAAACCAAAATGATGAAACCCAATTTTTTTTTTCCGACTGTTCAAAAATTTTCACTTTTCCACCAGACTCATTTAGGAGTGGATGGACTATATTGCACAATGTGACTTCGTTGCCATTTTCTAAATTTTCTCATTTTATAAGATTCCTTGCCTTCTCTAGTTCAACTGTATCTTCGGTTCAAGTGAAATCCCAGTAGAAGCTTGAATACAGTTTCAAGAATCTTATATAAAATCGGCCCAGAATTGCCCTCTACTTCTGATACAATTTGTACTGAATTTCAGTAGCCGACTCAATCCTCTCCAGCAGTGACTCCCAAGCATGCACCTCAACCCTGAAAGGAGTGGTCACCGCCGCCGGTGCTGCTCAGATGTCCTCAGCAGAGCGGATGGAGGCAACATCGGCTCAAGCTCCGCCCATTTGTATAGTTCCTCGATCCGTGGAGTTTATAAATCCAAAAACCGAAGATGGACTGATGGATATACCCAGCTCGTTGGCGGGGATGCAGCAAAGTGGTGAGTTGTTTTTTGTGGAAAAAAATCTGAAAATTTTCTGTTACAATTTGTTGAGTTCATGGGATCTATGGCTCTCAAATGGTTAGAAACTCCCATGGCATTTGAATGGACTGTTTAAAGGCGCATAAAAAAGGACAACTAGATCTAGAACAATCCCTGAACTATTCTGAACATTGTGAAACCGATTTCTCTTCCCGAAGCTTAGATTCCTGTTTCCCACAAACTGACCCTCACTAGTAGTTTGCACTTTTCCGAGAATCCAAAACTCGTTTTTTCTCGAGCAAACACCTCCCAATGAGCAACACAAGACATCATCAATGTTTATCAACCAATTATAGACTCAAAAGGTTTTGCAACTTTTGTGACCAAATATACAGGTTTCCTTATATACTAACCAAACATGTCGACTTATTTGAACTCTTGCCACGTGGTTCGTTGATTGAGCGGAATCGAAGATCATACTTCAGAAACAGACTTGCTATTAGGCTTCAGTATCGCCCTGAAAGGGATCATTATGAAGTTAGTTCTGGATATTAGTCACTGTTTCATGCTGATGTTAAAGGGTGTACATTTTATAACAAAGGTAATGCGAGTTACGGAACCTTCGCCGACTTTTTTCGGTTTCTCGAAAATCATGTGAGTTCGAATACCGTGAGAAGCAATGTTCCAGAATGTAAAAGCAGCCTTTCATTCAGTTCTGTCATCATTCTTTACCATAAGAGCAAAACAGAAAATCTTCGAAATCCGAAAACTTCTACAACTCCATGTTTCTGTGTGATGTGAAAACTGAAAAGATGTTCATTATATGATGAAAATATCGTGCTGTAATCCAGAACATTCTCGACCTCTGTCTCCATAACAAACCGGCTCTCGTGCTCTCGTAGAGCTTGAGTCGATGCTCCAGAGGCTCCAGTTTCCCCTGTACAGTTTACGGCGTAAAAAATGTCTTCTTGTCACAGATCAACTGGATCACAGTAAAATTCTATTAGTTGGTTCTTACTCTGTAGCTTGTGAAAGAAAAGTTATCGGTTTCTAAACCTCCATTTATTTCAATTAGCTACACCAACGTTTATTCTGGGTGCGTATTGAACAAAGTTATTTTTCGTAAAAAAGTTCATCATCGTTATAATTCAGTAATAAGTGTGTACTTACAAAGTCTAATCTGGAAAAAAACTATCGGTGTCTCGAAACTCGTATCTTACTATCAGCTAGAAACAAACGGTGGTAGCTTTCTCGGATCTCCCATTTTTGTAATCTCATGTAACTTTCAGCAAAGTTTGTTTCTCAGACTTGATATTGCCAGAGAACACAGTTTTTACACAGTTCAAGGAGAGACGGGATTTAAGAATTAACTCAAGCTTCACAGCACAGCAACTTGTTCTCAAGTTCTCACTCTCATCATCGTTCTGAAACAGTGAACTCATAATTCTCGGTTCCCTGAAATCCATTAATTCCGGTTAGCTGGAAACCCATGTATCTCCTTGAACCCCAAACAGTACAGTATGTACTTACAAAGTCCGAACTGGAAAAAAATTATCGGTTCTTCGAAATCCATATCTTACTATCAGCTAGAAACAAACATTGTGCATTCTTAAGCATCTCCCCTTTTCTGTAATCTGATGAAACTTACAGAAAAGTTTCAGTTTCTCAAACTTGATATTGCCAGAGAACAGTTTTTACGCAGTTTAAGGAGCGACAGGATTTAAGAATCAACTCAAGCTTCATAGCAGAGCGACATTTTTTCAAAAGTTCTCACTCTCATTGTCGTTTTGAAACAGTCAACTCATAGGGGGGTCCTCGTTCGGTCCAGTATGTGAAAAAGAAATCTTCGGTTCCTCGAACTTCATTAGTTCCGGTTAGCTGGAAACAATTGTTACTCCTAGAACCGCTGTTTCTTAAACCAAATTTTCATCTCCAAGTTGACAAATTTTGATCCTTGTGGTTTTTGCTATTGGTCGAGCATTATTTACCCGACAGAACTAAAAGACATTGCCTTCAGCTGCTTGAAGGTATTCTGAAACCTACTTCTTTAGACTTCTAGAGTCTCTCCTTCACATGTCATACAACCCTTCCTTCCCCGATCCATTATCTCTCCATTTCCCACCTTTAAAGGTCAACACCCGGGGACTCTGATAACAATCTGCATCTTTATCGAGAAACTTCTTTTTGTCTTTTTCTCTTGCCAAAACTTTCCAACTTTCAAAAATCACCAGCACCAATACACATCGACTGTTGCCTACAGTCTGTGTCTATCTATGTGCACAAAGAACAAGAATTATTGAAATTCCGCTACACAATTACACATACACAGTGCATAAATAGACCTGTTTCCTTTTCTTGTCTCTCCCCGTGAGGGGGTAGATCAAAAGATCACGCAAAAGGTATTCCCCAGTTTTGCCGTCCCGGAGACGAGAGAGTATTCCCCCGTGGAGACGCAGAGATAGTGAGAAGTGAGATGAATCTTGCGCAAACATGTTGCATACGATATTATTACTGATTTCGGGGGGCGGAGAGAGGGGAGACCTCAAAGAAACAATTCACGGAGGGAATTCCCCCGTCAGTCTAGTCGATCTGTATTCATATTGGACCGTGTTCTGTAGTTCTTGTATTTAAAATGATCGAGAGGAAAATCGAGTTTTTGATAAAGGAAGGTTAGTGGATTCGATTACGCAAAGGAGAGAGTTAGTATTTCCCAAACTAACTAGAAACTTAGATCAGTTCCATGAAACTTTAAAAAATTGACCCAATTTCTTTTAGAATTCACCGGAATGAAGTGTCGCGTTTGTGGCGACTCTCGGGCTGGTCGGCACTACGGAACGATAGCATGTAATGGATGTAAAGGATTCTTCAGGCGGAGGTAAATGAACGACAAATTGATCACTTCTAAATCAAGCTAAACCTTTCTGGAGTAGTGGAAACTGTAGGAAATTCAATTTTCTTATGGAACATTTTTGTCTACTCTTTTTGCAACGCTGGTGAAGACGTGATGGTTAGCCACGAGAGACACAGAAAAGCATGGCGTCTAGCTGTCTGCGTCGCTCTGTTCTGCTCAGTGTTTTCCTACAAAAGTAGAGCCAACATTTTGTGGGATAATAGAAAAAGTAGAGAATTCAATTCTCTATCGATCCGGTTACATTTAAACTTTCTACCATAATCTGAATGAAAATCACAAGTCAAAATAGTTTGGCTTGAGAGACGCAGACAACGAGAGTGTCTGCGTCTCTTATCTCAAATTTTTGAGTGCTTGTAGCCAAATATATCGAAAATTCTCAACGAGAAAAATGGATAAAACTGAGAAATCTAATTATGTCTTCAGTGGATTGTAGATAGTTGGTAACCGAGCCAATACAACAAGTTATAATTGAAACATTACTGCTATGAAACTGTGATTTGTGTCTCACTTTTATCATATTGTCTAGTGCCGCTAAAAAAGGTGGAACCATCGATAAGATAGATTTAACTATCAACGGCTTATAAGGAAGAAGAGAAGAACAACTTTTGATATAGAAAACTCAATTTTTACGCTTTCAACTTGCATTTAATGTCTCCCACTAAATTTCAACATATTGAGTACATGACGAAATATAAAAAAGGGGTCAACAATATAGATCTTTTAATTTCAGAAATTTTACTCGTTAACAATTTCGCGATAACTCCAACGGCTACACAGTTAGATACAATCGTTTGAGGAGTTGGAATGAGAGGCGTAGACAGACAGACACTTTCGTTGTCTGCGAGTTTTTGGCTAATCACAACTTATAACTCCTTCGGTTTCAGTATCTGGGAGCAACGCGACTACGTGTGCCGGTTCGGTGGGAAATGCCTAATCGTCCAGGAGTACCGTAACCGATGTCGAGCGTGCCGTCTACGGAAATGTTTCACAGTCGGAATGGACGCCCGTGCAGTACAATCAGAGAGGGATAAGCACAAGAAGAATCCAAAAGATGGAAATGAAGAAAGCTCATCTCCTCCTTATCCGACTAGTGCTACGGTAAGTTTTAAGCTCTGAGAGTGAAATCTCAAAAAATTCAGTTTCAGCCAATCTCCATCCCCTCCACCTCCACATCCCAGACGCCCACGACCACCTCCTTCAACTACCAGAACATTCCCGGCGTCGTCAGTAGATCATTCTCGGAGAATCTCATCATGAGAGATCAGAGCGTCGTGGATCCCACACCAGCTCTCGTTCAATCAATCTCAACATCTTCTCAAACCTCCCACGTGCCTCTAGTAAGATATCTTATGGATTTGGAGCGAGCCACTGACAATTTAATCGACGAGAATTGCGACTTCATGAGCATGGAGTTCGATCAGTTGTGTCGAGTGGATGTGACGATAGAGGCTGCGTTTCGGCAGCCTGGAGTTGTAGCCAAGAGGACGCCGGTGAGTTTTTTTTGAATGAAGTCTAGTAGGACGGATCGTTTTCGTTGAAAAAATATTCTGTGATAATGAGAAAATGGAACAGAAAAGTGTTCCTAGACAAGGGATTTGTATGAGTTCTTTGATTGAACTCTCTCATAATCTGCGTCAAAGTAAAATCGATCCTAGAGATTCAGAATCTGAAATAAAAATTTGCGAAATGTTCAAGTGATCCGAATTATAACTTCACAAAGTAGCATGCTAAAGTGATATTTGACCTGCAATTCCATCTACCCGAAAATCTACCTCCTATGCCACTGCAGGACTCAAATTTGCGAGGTCAGAACGCAAATCACGGGGACATTTTGCTGATTTTTATTTCAGATTATGAATGTCCAGGATCGATTTACCTTGACCCAGATTATATATAAGATGAATCCGAGTACCCTACGACCTCCTTGTGAGACTTTGTCAAAAAATGAAAACAGTAGAAAATTCTCTTCTTAATCGAGCTCTCTTCATTGCATCTTTATGCAACCATTTTAAAGAATGTTACAGCTCTAAAACAAGTTGCTTGAGAGACGCAGAAAGCTAGAGTGTCTTGCTGTCTACGTCGGATATACTGTTGCAACCAAAAGTTCAAAATTTAGCTCAAATTTTGTAAAGTTGTGGAAGCAGTACATTTCTCTATTGACGTGCCTAGGTTTCATTGTTCTATCATCGTTTTGAATTGGGTAACAGCTCGAAAAGCATTAGTAGAGATGCAGAGCTGTCTGCGTCTCAAACATGATTTTTCTAGTGGTGCAATTCTGCTCAAAATAGAGCCTTAACTTAGTTGGCTAGTTGAAACGGTAGAAAATTCGCTTCTCTATCGGTTTGCATTTTTTAAAGCAATGTGAAGAATTTGAAGAATGTTATGGTGCCGAAAAGTTTGACTTGAGAGACGCATGCAACGATAGTGTCTAGCTGTGTGCGGCTCTCAAACAAACATGAGTATCTCACAAAACCGTGTTCCCTAATTTTCAGCCCCGCTGGCTAGCACTGGAACGACTAACCACCCTAGAAGATGTGCACATTGCGTGGTGTAGATCATTCGTGTTATGTCTAGACTACGCCAAGATCATGAAGGACTATCAAGAGCTATCACCGGCGGATCAATTCACGTTGCTCAGGAATCGAGTGGTGTCGGTGAACTGGTTGTGTCATACTTATAAGGTGAGATTTGAAAGGTGATTTCTACAGAAGTCTCATCAAATCTTCAAACTTTCCTATTTCAAACTGTAGTGATGAAACAGAAAAAGTTTGGCCATTTCAATTCTACGCCTTGTTCTGTTACAACATGCCTATACATGATACAAATTTTTCTTAACCAGTACTAGTTTTTCGAATGGCTTGACTATAACGACTAACAGTAACAATCTTCAACTTTCCAGACCTTCAAAGCGGGCTGCGACGGTGTCGCCCTGGTCAACGGAAGTTGGTACCCGCGCGACAAGGAGCTGCAAAAACAACTCGACCCCGGATGCAATCACTATTTTCGAATCCTCAGCGAACATTTGATGGAGGATCTGGTGATTCCGATGAGGGATATGGACATGGATGAGGGCGAATTTGTGATATTGAAGGCGTTGATTCTGTTTCGAGCACGTAAGTTAGAATACTTCATGGCAAAAGTGCCTAACAACTATGTGTTTTTAGATGAAAATTTTGAGAAACAGAAAAAATAATTTTTTTGGACTAAAAAATACGTTGATATTATCAGACTATCCAATAATCATTTTGAATAAGCACTTTTTGAAACCGGGAATTAAAAACTTCAACTGGTTGTTACTGTTTTTCTCACGGACCAAACAGGCTATTGCAAAACTTCCAAAAACATTTTTGAACATTGAGCACAAATTCCGGAGAACATTTCACTCTCTTTGGATACGCAATGTTTCATGGTTTTTTACCCATTTGGGAGCAGGTTGCAGATGAGAAAAAATTGGAAGAGACGCAGACAACGAGAGTGTTTGCACTGTATACGTCCTTACTTAACGTCTCATTAACTATTTTCAAAATTAGTCTGAGACTTTGGCAAATGATGGAAACAGTAGAAAAATGTATTCTCTATCTATCTGTGTCTCTTTTATCTTTCCACGATAATTTTGAAGCAAACTACGACTTAAAATCCGTTACGCGTAAGAGGCGCAGACAACGAAAGTGTCTGCACTGCCTGCGTCTCTCATAGAAACTCTACAAATGCTTGTATCTCTGCAGCCGTTAGAGATATCGAAAAGTTGTAAACAGGTGAAATGTGTAAAATTGTAGGACCTTCTTTTTTGTTGTAGATAACTTTTTGATATCTCTTCTGGGTCTTGAGATATATGCTTCAAAATAAACATTTCAGTTAACCAATGGCAATACTTGCCCAAGTAGAGCTCTCCAAATTTGATAGTTGAAAGAAACAGTGAAATCATAATTTTCAACACTCTGCCATTTCCAGACCGCCGCCTATCCGAAGAGGGTCGTGCACACGTGAAACGCGTTCGAGACAAGTACATCGAAGCCCTCTACCAACACGTCCAACACCAACACCGACACTTTTCCAGCGTCCAGACTTCGATGAGAATCAGCAAAATTCTTTTACTGTTGCCCAGTATTGAGGTAAACCCATTTTTTCTTATTGGTCAATAGAACTGTTGTTCTCGCGTTAAATCCAAAAGTTTTTGCAGCACCTCTCCCAACAAGAAGACGACAATGTTCAGTTCCTGGCGCTGTTCAACTTGGCCAATTTGAACGGGTTACCCTATGAATTGCATTCCTCCATTAAGCAACATATCCCAAACGGTGATGATGATACGCAGGTATGTAAAAAGGGCACTGAACTGTATTAGTACCAAAGTGTTACCCTCTGATTCGGATGACTATGGGGGCAAAAATTCGACCACCTAAATCTAAGAACTTTCACGAAGGGAATTTTTGAAGAAATTTTTTTTTCTCGAGTTATGATGAATTTTCAAAATTGCGAAAAAAAAAGTTGAAAATGACCGTATTTTAATAATTTTTCGAGTTTTCAAAAAAAGTAAAATGGTGAATGAAAGAACTTTTTTTGTTCTTATTTTTTGTCGTTGACATGTTTTTGATAGCATACCTCTAAATGTATGAAATTTTGAGTCAAACACGAAGTCGAAAAAAACCGCTTGTCAGAATTTTCTCGAACTACTTCCAAAACATTGCTGGCAAAAAATAACAAGTAGTGACGTAACGTTTATAGTGCCTTCCAAAACGTTTTCGAGAGATAAATGTCGACTTATGAATAAAATTAGCGTTTTTTCTACTTTTTTCAGTTTTGTACTGGTGATATTTTTTCAATTCTAGGTATTTGGATAGGTTATTGTTTTCTCGCAGTGCCTGTTGATCAGTTCTTCCAAATTCTTCTGTTTATTGAAGTCGAATTTATGTTTTTGGCACCCTCCAGTCATCTCCCAAAAGTTCACCAGAACCTAAAAACCCAAAAAAAATTTTGTTTCTCAGAGTCTCCAATTTAGTCTTATTTTATTGTTCTGACTCTAATTCATCAATTCATTTATGAATTACTTCAAAAAAACCAAAAAAACGGACAAAAAATGGAATGAGAGTTACTGAACTGACGATGTGCATGTACTTCATTAATATTCTTATTTTCTACTGAATTTTGATGGTTTTTGAAGTAATTCATAAATGAATTGATGAATTAGAGTCAGAACAATGAAATAAGACTAAATTGGAGACTCCGAGAAACAAAATTTTTTTTGGGTTTTTAGGTTCTGGAGAACTTTTGGGAGATGACTGGAGGGTGCCAAAAACATAAATTCGACTTCAATAAACAGAAGAATTTGGAAGAACTGATCAACAGGCACTGCGAGAAAACAATAACCTATCCAAATACCTAGAATTGAAAAAATATCACCAGTACAAAACTGAAAAAAGTAGAAAAAACGCTAATTTTATTCATAAGTCGACATTTATCTCTCGAAAACGTTTTGGAAGGCACTATAAACGTTACGTCACTACTTGTTATTTTTTGCCAGCAATGTTTTGGAAGTAGTTCGAGAAAATTCTGACAAGCGGTTTTTTTCGACTTCGTGTTTGACTCAAAATTTCATACATTTAGAGGTATGCTATCAAAAACATGTCAACGACAAAAAATAAGAACAAAAAAAGTTCTTTCATTCACCATTTTACTTTTTTTGAAAACTCGAAAAATTATTAAAATACGGTCATTTTCAACTTTTTTTTTCGCAATTTTGAAAATTCATCATAACTCGAGAAAAAAAAATTTCTTCAAAAATTCCCTTCGTGAAAGTTCTTAGATTTAGGTGGTCGAATTTTTGCCCCCATAGTTATCCGAATCAGAGGGTAACACTTTGGTACTAATACAGTTGAGATAACGAACGCCGTTAGCAATATGGCTGAAACTATGTTGAAAAGTGGAAACCGTAGAAAATTTAATATCCTATCGATCTGTCTTTGTTTCATTGTTTGACTATGATTTTGATGAAAGTTACGGAACAAAAATAATAAGTAGCGACGCAGACAACAAATGTGTCTAGCTGTCTGCGTCTCTATTCTTTCAATCTATTTTGGTCATAGCTTTGGTTGAAATTGAGTCTGATAACAACTGGAAACCGTAGAGAATTCAATTCTCTATCGATCTTTTTTTTTTTAATTGCTGGACAATGATTTACAAGCAAGTTACAATTAAGAAACTATTGAGAAAGAGACGCAGACAACGAGATTGTCTGCGTCTCTCATACTGAAACTTCAAATTCTTGTATCTCTACAGCCGTCAGAGATATCAAAAAGTTTAAAACTAGTGAAATGTGTAAAATTGTGAGACCTTCATTTCTATAGTTGACAGTTTTTGGATATCTATTCTGGCTCTTAAGATATGCGTGTTTGAAGTGCTTTTCTTGTTTTTTATGCTTGACGCTGAGCAAAAAAATTCATTTTAACGATGATTGGAACTCTGTTAAAGATAGAGCTAGAACTTTGTGACAAAGTAGAAACAGTAGATGATGTAACCTCGAATTTTCTCTTCCGAACTTTAAATTTCTACAGGTAAACGAAGTGACCTCAAACAACGATGGCCCTCGAAGCAGTGAGAGCAGCCACACACCTCTCTCTGTCTCTACATCTCAGTTCCCAGAATTTCAGTCGAAAATGCACTAGCTCTTCTTAGTCTTGCTCTTCTTCTAGTCATTTCTCTTTCCATGTGCCAAGCCAATGCATAACGTTTTTTTTTTGTAAATAACTTATAATTGTTTCCTCCTTGTTGCCTCAGCTCAAAATGTGAAAAGTGCTTCTCAGATGATTCTTCCTTTGCCAAACCTCGGATTTCTGATTTTCTCTGAATTTTTCTATGATTAGATTTTCAAATGAATGTATATTTTCAACATGTTCGAGTGGAGATACTATCAATTTCAGATTCATAAAAATACAGACATGCATCAACACAATGGAACAGTGTTTTCTGTATTCTAGCGTGGCGGTGTTTGCACATAAAATTGCAGTTTGAGATTTATGCAAAAATCCAAGAAAAACGTACGAAGATCTACCAAAAGGTACATCTTCTGCTTCGTTTCATAAAGTTAGGGAAACCGAAGTTTAATGTTTCGAAGTCCTCAAAAAAGTCACGTTTTGAATTCCAAACTTGATTTCTGGTTATTGACCGGATTAATTTGCTGTCACGAAGCTGAAAATTGGTTTTCTGCTGAATAACGATTAGAGAATTTTTCGATAGAGGTTTCATGCAAATTTAGAGTGATAATTCACAAATTGTTTTTTGGCTCAAGTTTGGTCGGTTTCTGAAAAGTGTCCAAAATGGAATCTTATTTCACTCTAACTACTCAACCTTTCAATTCAGTTAATTCTTCAACGTATCTATCGAAAAAGTAAAAGAAAGGGCTGAATTTCTATTCACGACGTTTTTCTTCATAGTTTTGGAAGTCGTAGTGAATGGGGATTGTAAGTTTCATTGGACTGGATACCATCTAAACTCGAACTCCTAATCTCACCAAATAAATCTTTTGAAACAAGAAATAATGTGCTCATTATTTTTTAGCACAAATAAATATTTATGCAGGAGAGCTCGGAGTAATATATTTCCCTTAATAAACCGGCACCCCTTACCATAATTTTGACCAAATTTATCTCGGTTCTTGTGGCAGATATCAAAAAACGGTCAACTAACGAAATGCTAACGGTAAAGAAAGAAACATTTTGTTAGTTGACCACTTTTTCATAACTGTCACACGAACCGAAATTTGGTGAAACTGATGCGAAAGGGGTGCCGGTAAAGAGAGGGAACTACGGAATTGGGTTTATCAGAAATGTTGTATCCATTGGCTCTTTTCCTGAAACGAAATTCAAAATGACCCTTTTGAAGCGGCGAGTTTTAGGATGAATGAGCGGAGCTCAACCGAGCCGAATACAAAGTTTGGATACCGATTAAAAACGGAATATTTTTGATTGAATTCGCATAATGCTTTACTGTCGCCTTCGACATTAGCACTATGAGCCGATCAGCTCTTGCGGTGGAGCACTGAAATATAGATACTTTACTGCGAACTTTTTGTGGTAAGAAAGGAGATTTGATAGATCTGGGTTGATCTGAAGATCAGAAGGTGAGGATTTTGGGAAGCCAATGGTAATCTTTTTCAATTTTTGTTGGGAGAACTCTCCGGGTGAAGAAATGAACACAGAAACGACACCGACGAATTAATTAATAACAGCTAAATTAATGTGACTCTATTCTGGAGGCTCTGAAACGGAAGTTTTTGTTGACAATGGACTTTTTTCAGGTTCCGAGATTCAGAAGTACCTCTGCCAAAAATTCTAGCGGTTTCGAATATTTCATAAACCAAGTGTTCATCTTAAAAATTGTTCACACTACAACTTCATTCACCGTTTTACTACCAAATACACAACTTTTCAGTTTCATATAAAACATGTCCGAAGCGGAAACTTCATGTGATTCGATTTTCCAGCAGTGAAGTGAAGTTTAGAGACAGATCATGTAACAGAATCTCGGTCGGAATAAAACCTATCAAAACTCAAATTCAGAAACGAATCAAATCAAAGTCTTGACACACCAAAATTGTTTATTTCAGACCTTTTTCTTTAGCACAAATAAATATGAAATTGAAGAACCGTTCCAGTATAGAACGCCTCAACCCAGATTCAAAATGGCCTCTTTGAAACGTCGAGTTCCGTGATGAATGAGCGGAGCGATGTCTTGAATATTGCGGAATGCAACCTCGTCAACTGCAAGTTTCAGATGATTGGATCAATTTCAAGCTGATAGATCAAAATCGAACGCAAAGTGTTTTTTGATCCACCACAGCTAACCTGGACATATTTACATACCTCGATTCAAGTCCGTCAACAAACTGTCTCTGTTGACTTCCGCGAATCGATGTCTGTAGTTGATCGGAACAGTTTCCGTCAGACACTTGTACAGGAAGATACAGAGAATGGGCTCGTCGAAATTGGCAGGTTGGAAGACGCGGGAAATGTTGCGGACGAGATTTCCGAACGCGTCTTGGATGTGTCTGGAATAGTTCTATTACTTGTTTGAAACGGATTCAGAAATGGGAGTGCACTTTTTCTGTTTCAAACAGATTCCTTTTTTGGGTACTCCATAAGTCTTTAGTAGTAAGAAAAATGAACTTCGGAATGTGGATCTCTGCCAGATACACTACTTTGACTACAGCAATACCTAGTTTTCCCGTTGTTTTGCTATTTCAACTCAATGAAACTGAGCAGGATCAGAATCAGATTGAAATTGTTTCGAAAGTAAAGTTAGAAAGATTTTCAGCTTCAAAAAAGTCTCAACTGCTGACCTCTTTTTTCGTGACGGTAGTTCCTCTGTGGTAGGATAAATTATGATTTCAGTATTCATGCTTAACAAAGCCCTAATATTTCTCACCTGTACGGATCGAGATTCGTCTGAATATCACACTCCAGAAACTCGTTGAACGCGATGTCGCTGAGATCGACGTGCAACTGAAAATTAATGGAAATTCTCTACCACCAACTCTACTCAAAACAATGCTCGAGCTTTCACGAATAAGTGAAACAGTAGGAAATTGCACTCTCTACCGATCTGTTCCGATCTCATGTCTCTACGATTATTTTGACAAAAGTAACAGGTTTTCACATTTTCTTTCTGTTAACTCCGTTCATAATAAGGCCAAGACTTTGTGAGGTAGTGGAAACAGTAGAAGAGTATCTTCTCTGTTTCTGTTTCATTTTTTGTACGATGATTTTGAATAAGGCTAAAATTGAAAACAATAATGCAGCCAGAATAGCTCCGTTCAGAATTCTAGTGAAACTTTCAGAACAAATGGAAACTGTAAATAACAAAACTTCCCAACTTACCATATTCGGAAGAAATAGTCGATCCAATTGAAGCCCTCCTCGAGCTCCAGTCTGAAGGCAAGCCTCGATGACGTACATCAGGAAAAGAAGGTCTGTCAGTGGGTCGTTCTGAAATAAATTTTCTGTTGAAATTTCAGATTTCCAAAAACAATTTTCTTCAAAAAGTTTACAGTTTCCAAATGATCCTAAACTTCGCAAATGCCTTTGAGGAAAGTACGTAATCTCCATCCGACCCAAAAACGCACCATCATCTTGCTGCCACTCTCCACGAACGGAATATGCAGATGCTCGGTGATTTGGATGAAGAACGGACTGGCCAAACAGATTCGTCTCAGCATCTCAAAGTCACGGTACATGGAGAGCATCAAAGTGGTACGGTTGGCCGAGGAGGGGATCTGGAATAGATTGTGGAGTGAAAAATCGGTTTCATTTAGTTCGGAAAGTTTTAGAGTGTCTCGTAGTTGATGATTTGGTGTATCCAATTTGTTCTGTTTCTCATTTTTTGTAAACTTGACAATGTTTCTCACAGTTGGTATTCGAATTTTCCACGGTTGCAAGTAGCCGGGCCGGTAGGAGTGTTTTCCCGGCCCGGCCCGTTTTTTGTTCAAATCTCTTCAGTACCAACCCCGGACCGTAATTTCGCAAGTAACCAATTTCCTATGACCATCTAACATCACTTTCAATCTCTGCAATTCGCCAACAAAAAAAATTCAGTAAAATCCCAGCTCATCCTCTCCGCTTAAAATTCCAATCTGAAAATCCAGCCAAATAAGAAAATTGTTCAAGATTATCCCGAATCACGGTTTGACCCAAAATCCTAATCCAAATCTCACAATCATCTCGGATTTCAGAAAATTTCATGGATTCGTTTGGTTTTGACCTACCCCCTCAAACATTTGCCTCTCGACGGCGACACTTCGCCGGAAGAGAATGATGTCGTCGATGAGTTGGATGGAGCTCGGATTCATGGTTTTGTGAAGGGACAGTCCGTTTTGGGAGGACGACGAGATGCGCTTGGCTTTGACATCTGGAAGAGGGGTTACTGTATGAAAGGTACATAAAGGGTTCATTGAGATTAACTACTTTATTGGCAAAAGAAACATTTCCGAATCGGGAATTTCTACTTTTCGATTCTATGTTTTTCCAGTAGAGACTCCGTAAGATTCCTAAGTTAGATCTGCAGGTTGAGCAAAGTACTGTACAGCTTAGAACGTGGAGACGCAGACACTCTCGTTTCTCAGCGTCTCTAAACGAAAACTCCAAATCAACTGTGGTGTTTAGACTCATTTCGAAGGGCTCAGTTCCGAACTATAGTTTTGCAGAATCTTATTTTGAATAACTAAGAACGTGGAATCTAAGAATAACAACGGGAAATGAATCCATGACTTTATGCTGGTACAGTGTTTTTTGTATTGGATCTGCGGCTGTTATAACTCGAAATCATATTCCTGGTCCCGTCACGACTACAGTAATCCAAAACCTCTAAACGAACCCTGCGGCATCATTCCACTCGTGACACACTTGAGAAACCGACAGAATCGACAGCTGCCTCCTCGCTTCGTGGGGTCTGAAAATGAGTTTTTTTGATCTACCAACATTCTTTTTTCGGCTTTTCTGAGTCATTAACTACATGTTTGAGGCTTCCATTGAGTCAATTCTAATCCGATTATTTATTTTTCGGTTTCAATACAGTCATAATTTTTTGAGGTGTGCTTAATTACATTATTAATACTTCAGCGCGCTTAAAATCTGTCAAATAAAGCCTTGTATAGGCTCATTTTGAAGCTCTTTTCGAACTGTGCTCGAATATTATTCAAGTTTCATCGTTGGATCTACACGATGACCTAAATTACAGTTTGTTTGCCAACTAGATCTGCAGGTTGAGCAGAGTTACAGAAGATGATCTCTCCTCCCCTTTCCCTACCATGAGCAATATTGCACTGTCGATTGCTGCACGAGTACACCTTCTGATCAGACACACTCCTCCGGAAGAATGCACCACACGCCGCGCAACTGATCGCTCCGAAATGGTAACCCTCTGCCTTATCCGAGCAAATTGAGCAGATCATCTCTTGCGGTGGAGCACTGGAAAAAGAAAAGTAGTTTATGGGGGATTTTTTTCGGATAATTTGGATCATAGGTTAAGTATCTTCAAAAAAAAGTGTTTGCTCAGGATTTTCTGGGGGTAAGATCGGATATTTTGATAGATCTGGGTTGATCCCCGGGATCAGAGGGTGAGCATTTTCCAAAGCCGTCAGTAATCTTTTTGAATGGGGTTTGGATGTAAATATGGGTTTCAGCGGAGGAGAAACATAACTTTTTTCACAAAAAGAGTGAGCACGGAGAAATTTGTAGGCATAAATAGATCTTTTGCTGAACTAATGAGGCAAACAGTCTGATTATATAATCTAGAGGTTGTGAAACGGAAATGTTGTTAAAATTTGAGAACTCATTGGACTAATGATGCAAACAGTTTGATTGTATAATCTAGAGGTTGTGAAACGGAGAATTTCTAAGAATTCCGACTTCGGGAAATACGAGATTTAGAAGAATCTGACATTGTGCCAGTGGTTACTGTAATGTCACTCAATCTAGAACTCTCTATAACGAATTCGGGAAGTTACGGTTTCACTTAATTCTTATTCGAAACAGATTTTCTTTTGGATAGTTTTTCGTTAGGTAACATTGAACGTTTTTACTATGTGAGATCTCGTTTCATCTTGCTAATTTCTAAAGCTTAGCTTTCAAAGTTAGACCTGTAGATCAAGTGGAGTTATTCTAGATTTAGATTCTTTTTGGTGAGAGACGCAGACACTCTCGTTTCTCTGCGTCTTTGACCGAAACTCAGAATTGACCCATTCTGGTCGTGGTTGGGCTCACTTTGAAGCTCCTGATGAGCTGATTTCAATTACAATTTTTCTAGACTAGATCTGCAGGTTTAGCTGAAGTTACTGTGGGACTTGTCTGCACTCTATTGGTTCAATGCCTTAGATTGGGCTAGATCACTAATTCTGGAAACAGAGAAAAAGTAGTTGACGGGGGATTTTTTTTGGATAATTTGGATCAAAGGTTAAGAATCTTGAAAATCCTTTGCTAATCTTGAAAAAAAAAGTGTTTGCTGGAGATTTTTTGGGTTAAGATCGGATATTTTGATAGATCCGGGTTGATCCCCGGGATCAGAGGGTGAGCATTTTCCAAAGCCGTCAGTAATCTTTTTGAATGGGGTTTGGATGTAAATATGGGTTTCAGCGGAGGAGAAACATAACTTTTACCACAAAAAGAATCAGCACGGAGAAATTTGTAGGCCAAAAAGTATCGTTCGTTAGACTAATGCGGCACACAGTCTGATTATATAATCTAGAGGTTGTGGAACTGAGAATTTCTGAAAATCCCGGCTTCTGGAAATACAAGATTTAGACGAATCTGGCACTGTGCCAGTGGTTACTGTGATGTCACGCTCGCTAGCCACCACTTTCCGTAATGAATTCGTGACGTTACGGTTTCACATAATGCATATTTGGAAACACTTTTTTTTTGGATAATATTTTTCAGGACATGGCACTTTTTTACTATGTGAGATCTCGTTTCATCTTGCTAATTTCCAAAGTTTAGTTCTTAAAAGTAGACCTGCAGATCAAGCAGAGTTAATTTAGATTTTCCGAGGTGAGAGACGCAGACACTCTCGTTTCTCTGCGTCTCTGATCGAAAACTCAAAATTGACCGATTCCGGTCGTGTTTGGGTTCATTTTAAAGCTCCTGTGGAGCTGATTTCAAAAACATAGTTATTAAACTAGATTTGCAGGTTCAGCTTGAAGTGCTGTTGTTCTCGTAAATTGGTTCAATGCCCAGATTGGGAAAGATCTCAAATTCTTGAAACTGAGAAAAAGTAGTTGATTTTTTTCGGATAATTTGGATCATAGGTTAAGAATCTTGAAAAGCCGTTAGTAATCTTGAAAAAAAAAGTGTTTGCTGGGGATTTTCGGGGGTAAGATCGGCTCCCAGGGATCAGAGGGTGAGCATTTTCCAAAGCCGTTGGTAATCTTTTTGAATGGGGTTTGGATGGAAATATGGGTTTTGGTGGAGGAGAAACATAACTTTTTCCACAAAAAGATAGGAAAATTCCACCGGAATAATGAGGCAAATTATCTGATTATAGATTCTAGAGGTTGTGAAACGGAAACTTGTTAAAATTAGATCATTGCTGGCAATAATGAGGCAAACAGTCTGATTATATAATCTAGAGGTTATGAAATTGAGAACTTCTGAGAATCCCAGCTTCTGGATAAACGAGATTCAGAAGTATCTGGCACTGCGCCAATGGTTACTGTAATGCCACTCAAGCAAGAAATTTCGGAAATGAATTCGTGGAGTTTCGGTTTCACATAACGCATATGTGAATCAGATTTTTTTATCACATTGTTTGGGCTGGGTGACCTTGAACTTTTTTACTAAGTATGTGACATCTCATTTGAACTGTCTCATATTGCTTATTTTCAAAGTTTAGCTCTCGAAATTAGATCTACAAATCTAGCAGAATTTTTCTAGATTTTCCGAGGTGAGAGACGCAGACACTCTCGTTTCTCTGCGTCTCTGACCGAAACTCAAAATTGACCGATTCTGGTCGTGGTTGGGTTCATTTTGAAGCTCCTGATGAGCTGATTTCAATCACATCGTTTTCAAGACTAGATCTACAGGGTTAGCTGAAATTACTATAGGAATTGTCTGCTAGCTATTGGTTCAATGCCTTAGATTGGGCTTGATCTCAAATACTAGTAACTGGAAAAAAGTTAGTTCTTCTTGCCTTGAAAACCATCAGTATTTTAAGCGAAACTTACACCCCACAAACCTTATTTAGATGCACCAGAATCCCCAATTCAACTTCTCATCTAAAAAATCTCACCTGCTCCACATTGTCGGATTGTAGTCCATTGTCCAGTAGGCCTGATGACTCTCCCAACCAGCAGCAGTCGAATAGAAATTCATGAACAGGAGGGTTTGGCGGGAAATTCGAATTTCAATCTCACTTTCTCGAGGTCGAGTCAGCTCTCAACAAATTTTTATACTACTCCCTAAATCTCTCTCTTCTATAGGGGCGGATAAAAGAAAGTTCCAGTTGTGTCTCCTTTTCTCAAAAAAAAAAAAAAAAAAAAAAAAACCCCCC
>LR544204.1:0-108522 GCA_900536305.3 Caenorhabditis sp. 40 LS-2015
TTTTTTGAATTCCCGCCAAAATATTTTTTTTTGAATTCCCGCCAAAATATTTTTTTTGAATTCCCGCCAAAATATTTTTTTTGAATTCCCGCCAAAATATTTTTTTTGAATTCCCGCCAAAATTCTTTGAAGTCGAGATGGCGTTCCGAAACATTCTGGAACGTTCTCGATTTCTCCAGAATGTTCTAGAACTCGACATTCAGATGACCGCATCTACTGTCAATCCGCATAGAAAATTCTGAAATTTTGCAGGCTCACTCTTTGTGTCCTAAGAATGCTCCCATTTAAATTTGGGGTCATCCCGTTTAAAACTGGCCGTTTTAGAATTTTTCGGTTACTGTAGCTACCGTAATCCGACGGTAGTCTGACTATTTAAAAGTATGGAATTGAAGCGCTCGGATGATCATGGGTGTCCCCCAAATATGAAAGAAAACGGTCCAGTAGGGGAAAAGTTATTCAAGGTAGAGTGCGGGACGGACAGACAGAACTATTCCTTTAGTAAGGAGAAGAAGATTACTATGTTAAGAGTGGTATGATTGTTGGATTGCTATGGATATTCATCATATTTCTTGCCGTGGATGCCAACCAGTACCTACTGAGTCTGCTAGCAATTCAAAGGTTCTTCCTTTACTTTTTTCCTGACACTGAAAAGTATCTGAACTTCTCGGAGAAAACCACGAAGAGGATTATTTGTATAGCGTACGGAGTTTCAGTCTCTGAATGGGGGATCGTTTGCTATTTTGGAGCAACAAAAAGAGACTTCGAGCCGATCATGCTGGTAAGCGTTTCAGTCTGGTTTCACAAATTGTTTTCAGTATTACAATTTTATCATCGATTTCATTATGCTGTCATGTGCTCTATTATACGTTCCCATGGTGATCAGTATTTTGAAACTGTCTCATTTACCATCTGTCAAACTCAGCCAACCTCAGAGATATGTCATGTGGCAGTTGGTAGCTATAGTAATGGAGAAATCGGTAAAAAAGGAGGTTTTTCATATACTCATCTAAGAAATTACAGATCTATATTCCTTTTTGTCTTTACAACTCTTTTAGAGCGGTAATCGGTTTTTCGTAAATTTATCCCACTCATTTTTTTCAGGCTCTTTTTGGCATGAAATTCGCTGAAATGTTTATTATTCCACTTCTCATGCTATTAACTTATTTGGGTTCTAAAAAGCGGACCTTCGAAACGATCCCAGCAGTGTTAAAGCTGAAGAAGACCTTCAAATCTATACGGGCCAAGTTTGGAAGGAACAATAATACTGTACACCCTCATGTTTATACTATTCCAGTCAACTGAATAGTGAATAAGTCATGTTTTAAATTCAATGACCTTTGGATTGTTTCAATGAAAGATATAGTTTAAAGCTTCATAGACTTCTAAAAACGAGGACATTCACGATCACAAGACAATCGTTTCGAACGATACTGGCTTGGAGAAAATGACTTGGACTGTAAACTAGAAACGGCTATAAAGTCAGCGGCCCTCATCGTTCAATGGGATTGGTCGCGGTAACAAACGAAGACATCTTATACAGATGATAAATAGATGTGAGCATCTGTAGTGTGAACTTATAAAAATTCTGAAAATGTTCGACGTTCAAAAAACTTATAGGTGTGTTGCTGAAAACTTTTCCTATATTTTACAAAAAAGTTTATGAGTTTTGGACAAGTTTAAAAAAAGTTATGAATCGCTGAACAAAGTGACACCCACCATTTCTCGCCACGTCAAACACAGACACTTCAACAAGGTGCATCAAATGAAAGTTTGGGCAGGGTCATTACAGAAAAGAATCCGATCAGTGA
Organism: Caenorhabditis sp. 40 LS-2015; assembly: GCA_900536305.3. Lineage (NCBI taxonomy): Eukaryota > Metazoa > Nematoda > Chromadorea > Rhabditida > Rhabditidae > Caenorhabditis > Caenorhabditis tribulationis. Next base: position 1,809 of record LR544204.1, read on the forward strand.
CGCGAGTGCATCGACTAGTTTCCGAGCTCTGACGCATGGCACCCTGGAGCATGTGTACAACAACTATGTTAGGAATTTCCGGGCAAGAAATATAGCATTCACCTGTTTCTGTGGTATTAAAGACAGAGTGCGGGGGCTGAAAAAGCGTACCATGTGCAGTGAGAGGAAACTGAAGGTAGAGCTCGTGATGGAAGCATATGCGCTTGTTTCCACTTCACAGAGAATGCAGAGTTTGAATAGAAACTTTGTTGAGAGATTTTTCCATCCGAACGATTCTCTTGAAGGAAAAAGTGCAGACTTTTCTGATACAAGAAACCATACGTTTCTCGCTGTATATCATGTAGTCCTCATGTTAATATATCAGGTCTATTTGTACGCTGTTTCATTTGCAACAATGACTAGATAACAGCAACTCCATGAGACATGAGCTACGGAGAATTCACACGTCTGCTCCTTCTGGTATCCCGAGCAACACGCCTGCTTGCTCTAATGATACAGGTGGAAATAAAGGTAGATCCAAAACTGGAGTCAGTGATAGAGGCATACGTATGTAGGTTCACTAGTCATGCTGGAGTTTGAATATAAATATCCAGAGTCAATTTTCGACCTTCTCTTGTTTCTTATTCTTACGTTTTGCACAATACCAGTATTTCTGGTCTATTTATACGCTTATAGCAAGAACTGGCAACAAGACCGGAACTCTGCAGTATTTCCAATCATCAATCATTTCCATTGGTTTATACGATGGTTCTATTACAGTCTCTATGTTTTTTCCGCGTGGTTGCTAATTCTGGAAATATTCAATTTCCCTGTTTTGAATGGTTTGCCCATTCTTATTGGATTGCCATTTATATTTGTCATGTTTCTTGCCGTGGACGTCAACCAGTACCTACTGAGTCTGCTGGCAATTCAAAGATTCTTCCTTTACTTTTTTCCTGGCACTGAAAAGTATCTGAATTTCTCAGAGAAAACTACGAAAAAAATAGTTTACATAACGTATGGAGTTTCAGTCACTGAATGCGGGGTCGTTTGTTATCTTCTGTATACAAAAAGAGACTACATGACTTTCGTGCTGGTAAGCGTTTCGATCGTGATTTAGAATCTTGTTTTCTCAGAATTACAATTTGATCATCAATTTGATTATGTTGTCATGTGCTCTATTATACATTCCAATGGTGATCAGTATTTTGAAACTTTCTCATTTACCATCTGTCAAACTCAGCCAACCTCAGAGATATGTCATGTGGCAGTTGGTAGCTATCCTAATAGAGAAATCGGTAAGAAAAAAGGTTTTCTACATATCCATCTAAGAAATTTCAGATGTACATTCCATTTTGTTTCTTCTACCCCCTTGAAAAGGTAATCTGTTTCTCGTTGATCAATCCAATTCATTTTCTTCAAGGCTCTGTATGGCGTCAAGTTGTCTGATATGTTTTTCATACCACTACTCATGCTATTAACTTATCTGGGTTGTAACAAGCGCACCTTCGAAACGATTCCAGCAGTGTTAAAGTTGAAGAAAATCTTTAAATCTCTACGGACCAAGTTGGGAAGGAACAATAATACTGTGCATCCTCAAGTTTATACCATTCCAGTGAACTGACTGGACGTTGTGTTTTGTGAATATAATACTCCCTCGGCTACTGTCCCGTTCAATTGTACTTTGCTTTTAGAACTTTTATTTCTCAACCATTTAAAGTTGATCATTGTACACTGAAAATCATTTAAAAAATAAAATTTTTAGCCGGTTATGTTTAAAATGTTTCCGGATGTCGGTTGATCATAAACTTGCTGTGAGAGGGTCTGTGCATGGATGGACTGGATCTCGTTTGCTCAGTTTTTCGATGGTTGTACAATTTGTCCGAAATTATTCTTCGAAGCATGTAGTAGTTTTGAAAACTTTTCATTGTCATTAGTTGAGTGTTTAAAGTCGCTCACATTGTTTGAAAAAATCTAACCTCCATGACCATATTACACGTGGCCCACCAACACCGCGAGGAACGAAAGATGGATTATGAAAGGTAGAAGAACCATCAGCGTGAACTTGGTGTGCTTTGATTGGAAGTCATGAATGGATACTATCTCTAACTGCTTTGTTAACAGTAAGCTTACTCATCAGTCCCTTAGAAAGCGGAAAAAGTTTCGATGGTTCATAGCAGTTTTAGTCAAACGAAATCTGAAAGGTTACTGTGGCGCATCGACAAGCAACGAATCCATGAGGCACCTGGAGTATCAAAACATTTGCTCCTTCTGGTTTCCCGGGCAACACCCCTTATTATGATACAGGTGAAAACGAAGGGAGAACCGAAATTAGAGTCAGTGATTGAAGCATACGTTCTGGTGGGTAGATTCACTAGCCATGCTAGTGGATGACGAGGAAGCTGCCGTCGTAATTTCCTCCCGTCCCTTGTTTCTTATTCTCGTTCTTTGCCCATTACCAGTATTCCTGGTCTACTTACACGTTTATAGCAAGAACTGGCAACAAGACCGGAACTCTGCAGTATTCCCAATCATCCACTATTTCCATTGGTTTTTACGATGCTTCTATTGCAGTTTCTATGTTTTGGTAGTGTGGTGGCTTGTTATGGAAATTTTCAATTACAGTGTTTTGGGTGTTTTGCCCAATTTCATTGGAGGGCTATGGGTTTTTGTCTTATCTTTTGCCATGGAAGTCAACCAGTACCTACTGAGTCTGCTAGCAATTCAAAGATTCTTCCTTTACTTTTTTCCTAAAACGGAAAAGTATCTGAACTTCTCGGAGAAAACTGTGAAGAAAATCATTTGCATAGCGTATGGAGTTTCAGTCACTGAATACGCGGTTGTTTTTTATATTGTCTATATAAAAGGAGACTTCTGGACTTTCATACTGGTAAGCGTTTCGATCGTGCTTCAGAAACTGTTTTTTTTTCAGTATTACAATGTGATCTTCAACCTCATTCTGTTGTCATGTGCTCTATTATACGTTCCAATGGTGATCAGTATTATGAAACTTTCTCATTTACCATCTGTCAAACTCAGCCAACCTCAGAGATATGTCATGTGGCAGTTGGTAGCTATAGCCATGGAGAAATCGGTGAAAAAAAAGTTGCTCTTAATAACCATCTAAAACATTGCAGATATATATTCCTCAATATTTTAACAACCCTCTTGAAGCGGTAATCTGTTACTCGTGAATCAGTGTTCACTTCATTTCCTTCCAGACTCTTCTTGCGTTCAAGATATGTGATATTTTTTTCATTCCACTACTCATGCTACTGACTTATCTGGGTTCTAACAAGCGAACCTTCGAAACAATCCGAACAGTGTTCAAGCTGAAGATCTTCAATTCTCTAAGGGCCAAGTTTGGAAGGGACAATAATACTGTGCATGCTCAAGTGTATACCATTCCAGTAAACTGAATTGTGAATGAGTCATGTTTTAAAATCAATGACCTTTGGGTTGTTTTGATAAACGATGTAGTTTCAAAGCCTCGCGGACATTCAAGAGTCTCGAGGACTCCCACGGTCACGAGATAATCGTTTCGAAAAGATTTAAAACCTAGTTCAGATTGGTATATAAATTCAGTAATAAGGATAACAAAGCAAAATACAAAATAAAATGAGATTTAGGTATGACAGGACAGCAGAACAACAGATGAAGAGTAGAACGGGAGGTGGTTGTTGAGGTACTCCGAATAACTGAGGAAATGGGCTCAGAAAGGCCCTTTTGTAGTAGCGCGGTGACAGGTTCGGATCATTGGGGGTTTGTTTTTGGTGGCCTCTGGGGGCAGGTTCGTGTAGACGTCAGATCGGAATTCGTGTCAAAATTGGTCCTTCCTCGGTTGGTTTCGGATAAGGACACTTGCCCTGTTTGCTTGGATGGAGAGAGAGAGGGTCAAATAGTGGGGGTGACTACAAAGTATCAGAGACTATCTGGCGGGTCACAAGATGAGGTAATTGTGACTCCTCGAGGCGCGAAATTAAAAATTATTTGGAAAAACTGGCAACAGGATTAAAAAACTGCAGAACTTCCAATCATCAATCACTTCCAAAGGCTTCTATTGCAATTTTCACATTTCCTTCACGATAACCGTAATATCGAAAGTCTGTGATCACAACTCTGTTGGTATTTGGCCCTTACTGTGCCTATCGTTATGGTTTTCTGCCTCTTTGATGGCCGTTGAAGCCAATACTCTTACAATGAACTGAAAAACTTTATTGATAGTTCATAGCAGTTATAGTTTAACGAAATCTGAAATGTTAACATGGTGCATCCGTGACGCACCTGGAGTATAACCACTTCCGCTCCTTCTGGTATCCTGGGCAACGCCTGCTTGCCCTATTGAGCAAGCAGATACAGGTGAAAACGAAGGGAGAACCAAAACTAGAGTCAGTGATTGAGACATACGGGCTTGATGGAAGGTTTACCAGCCATGCTAGAGTTTGGCAAGAAAGATCGCGAATCACCTTTCTACCTGATTCTGGTTCTTATTATTGTTCTTTGCACAATACCAATATTTCTAGCCTACTTACACGTTTATAACAAGAACTGGAAACAAGACCGGAACTCTGCAGTATTTCAAATCGTCAATTACTTCCACTGGTTTATACGATGCTTCTATTTCTGTTTCTACACTATTTTCACGTGCCTACTTCTAGAAATACTCGATTATGATGTTTTGGGTGGTGTGCCCATTATCCTTGGAATTCCATGGGTATTCGTCTTATTGTTTGCCACGGAAGTCAACCAGTACCTACTGAGTCTGCTGGCAATTCAAAGATTCTTCCTTTACTTTTTTCCTGACACTGAAAAGTTTCTGAACTTCTCGGAGAAAACCACGAAGAAAATAATTTGCATAGCGTATGGAGTTTCATTCACTGAGTTTGGGTTTTTTTGCTATTTTGCGGTCACAGATAGAGACGTTAAGTTCACATTGGTAAGCGTTTCGATTGTGCTTCAGAAATTTTCTTTCCAGTTTTACTATTTGATCCTCAATTCTATCATGCTGTCATGTGCTCTATTATACGTTCCCATGGTGATCAGTATTATGAAACTTTCTCATTTACCATCTGTCAAACTCAGCCAACCACAGAGATATGTCATGTGGCAGTTGGTAGTTATACTAATAGAGAAATCGGTGAGTAAAAATATTGACAAGAGACGAGGTTTTCTAAACATCAATCTAAGAAAATTAAAGATTTATATTCCTTCTCTTCTTTACTACCCTCTTGAAGTGGTAATCTGTTCCTCGTTGATCTTATCAATTCATTTTCTTTCAGACTCTTCTTGTAGGCAAGATAACTGATATGTTTTTCATTCCACTGCTCATGCAACTAACCTATCTGGGTTGTAACAAGCGGACTTTTGAAACGATCCCAGCAGTGTTAAAGCTGAAGAAGACCTTCAAATCTCTACGTGCCAAGTTTGGAAGGAACAAAAATGCTGTGCATCCTCAAGTTTATACAATTCCAGTGATTTGATAAGACGATATGTTTTGAGAATATAATATTTCTTCGGCTACTGTCCTGTTCACTTGTACTTTGCTTTTAAAACTCACTTCCGTTCAAAGTTAATTGCTTCACATTTTGCTTGATTATTTTGCACTGAGAATCATAAAAGTTATCTCGGGCAACACGCTCGCTTGCCTCAATGTTACAGGTGAAAACGAAGGGAGGACCAAAACTAGAGTCCATCTTCCAGTCCTTATTGTAATCTTAGTGCTCAACTAGCGAATTTACCAATGTGTATTGGACCTGTGAACATGAAAGATTCCTACTTGACTTGTAACAGATCTGAAAAACCAGCTGGCAAAAGAGACATGTGCGTGGATTGATTGAAATGCCAGTGGAAAAAGCTGCGGGTGAAAAAGGAGGAATCGAAACATCGCAGTTTCACAAAAGTGACCACTTAACCATTCCCAGAATTGAGACGGTGTTCAAGGTACAGGTTTATTGAGCCAACGGAAGAGAAAAATGTGTGTGAGGAAGGGGTTCAGAGACAAAATGAGCAACATAAAACCAACACCTAAGATATTATAGGTTTCCATCTTATTTTGTATATGGTTTGCTCAGTTCACTGGGATCGTATAAACTTGAGGATGCACAGCATTATTGCTCCTTCTGAACTTGTTGCGTATAGATTTGAAGGTCTTCTCTAGTTTTCCGGGCATCGCTTTAATGGCCCTTTCGCTACAAGTCAAATAGATGATTTGCATGAGCAATGGAATGAAGAAGACCTCGAAACCCTTGATATAATAAATGATCATCTGAACAAAAGTTGATTGGACAGGTTGTCTTCAAACTACACTTACCTCGTAATCATGTGATTCGAAGAATAGAGGGATATAGATCTGTAACTTCTATAGAAATGAAAATTGCCTATTCATTTCTTACCGTTTTCTCTATTAGTACAGCCACCAACTGCCACATCAGATATCTATGAGGTTTACTGAGTTGCTGAGAACGCTTGGAGAGAATGTACACTATCGGAATGTATAGTGAGGCAGATAATAAGAGAATAGAGTTTATGGTCATATTGTATGTCTGAAAAGTTTAGGAAGTAAAAAACCACGGCACGTTTGAACAACTTACTAATACAGATGACTCCGAGATGGGGGGTGACGCTATAAGGAAAAAGTAAAAGAACACTAGAAACTGTATAACAGAATATGCATATGCAATGCGAATGATTTTCCGGATTGCTCTCTTCGAAAGTTTCAAGTACCTTTCAGTTTTAGGGAATATGTATTGAACAAATTGTTGTATGGCTATCACCCCCAATAGGAATTGGTGAACTTCCAGAACCATTGATGAGCTGAACACCCATAAGTTTACAAGTATCTGGCTAGAAAATTGGAACATTTGTAGTTCAAAGACTATCAAAAGAATCATAGACGTAAAGAACAGATAGAAATTGAATACAGAGATTTTCAAAAACCAATGGAAATGATTGATGATTGGAAATACTGCAGACTTCTGGTCTTCTCGCAAGTTAGTGTTGTAAACGTGTAGATAGACTGGAAAGATTGAGATAGAGCACAGCATATAGACAGCAGGCAGCGCGTGACCGAAGATTGGCGAGCCCTCGATTGCTGCAAGGAACGAACTTGAAGCGTTTTGACTTTCGTTCGAACTCAAAACTTGCATTGAATGCTAAACTTGAAACGAGAATGTGCGACTCTCTAGTGCTCACTTCCTTCTTCTTTTTCCTTTCCACCTGCAAGATCTCGTTCTGCTATTTCAGTCCATTCCAGGCTGTGTGTAAGCAGACAGAGCGCGTTGGCTGGCAAATTAGTATCGATCGAAAACGAAAGAAGAAATGAGGAATGTGGCCAAATCATTTCAAGATCTTTATTGCATGAGAAAAAGTCAAATAGGAAATGTTAGATTCACCAAACACACCTTCTAGTCAGTTAACTGGAATGGTATAAACTTGAGGATGCACAGTATTATTGTTCCTTGTGAACTTGGCTCTTAGAAATTTGAAGGTCTTCTTCAGCTTTAACACTGCTCGGATAGTTTCAAATGTTCGTTTGTTACACCCCAAATAAGTTAGTTGCATGAGGATTGGAATGGTAAAAATATCTGAGTACTTGCCTACAAGGTAAGCCTGAAAAAAAAACATGGATTAAAGAAATCAATGAGAAACAGATTACATTGTCAAGAGAGAAGTAAAGCCAATAAGAAGTATACAACTGCAATTTCTCCGATAAATATTTTGAAAACTTGTTTTTCTTACCAATTTCTCTATTAGTATAACTACCAACTGCCACATGACATATCTCTGAGGTTGGCTGAGTTTGACAGATGGTAAGTGAGAAAGTTTCATAATACTGATCACCATTGGAATGTATAATAAAGCACATGAGAACATGACGAAATTGATGATCACATAGTAAGACTGAAAGAAACATTTTCTGAAGCACGATCGGAACACTTACCAGTACGAACGTCACATGGTCGCCTTCTGTAAACACAATATACCAAAAAATCCCAAATTCAGTGACAGAAATTGCATACGCAATGCAAATGATTTTCTTCGTGGTCTTCTCCGAGAAGTTTAGATATTTTTCAGTGTCAGGGAAAAAGTAAAGGAAGAACCTTTGAATTGCAAGCAGACTCAGTAGGTACTGATTGACTTCCGAGGCAAAATACAAGACGATTAGCCATGGCAATGCAATAAACGATGGCCAATTGCCCACAAAGTGGTAATCGAAAACCTGCGAGAGCAACCACAAGGAGAAGAGATAGAGACTGCAATAGAAGCATCGTATGAACCAATGGAAATAGTTGATGATCGGAAATACTGCAGAGTTCCGGTCTTGTTGCCAGTTCTTGCTATAAACGTGTAAATAGACCAAAAATACTGGTATTGTGCAAATAACGAGAACAATAACCAAAAGACGGCAGGAAGCTATTTTCTCGCGAGCTTCCTCGTCAAACTCTAGCATGGCTAGTGAACCTACCAACAAGCACGTATGTCTCAATCACTGACTCTAGTTTTGATTCTCGCTTCGTTGTCAGCTGTATCAAATAAGGGCAAGCGAGCGTGTTGCCCGGGATACCAGAAGGAGCAGATGTGGTGATACTCTGACGCGAGGCTCCATGCCCTGGCCACCGCTTGCGCTGTGGGAACGCTTCAAGTGGCCCAAACTATATCCGGCAATACATTTTCGAAGCCTGCAGTTCTTTCCAGGGCCTTCGGATCTCCATCTGAAGATCTTTTACTAAGAATACGACAGCCTAAAAATCAATATCTAGTACAGAGAAATTAGTTAGTTATCGCAATATAACTAGTGCCGTCATCGTCTTGTCTGTAACAGCAACAACAATAACATATTTTTAAAGCAACAAATCTATCAAGCATGAGCCCTTGAGTATCAATACATCTGCTTCTTCTGGGCAACACGCTTGCTTGCCCTTATGGATACAGGTGAAAACGAAGGGAGAACCAAAACTGAAGTTAGTTATTGAGACATACGTGCTTGTTGGTAGGCTCACTAGCCATGATCGAGACTAATGGGGACGAGTCAATACTTTTCTATTGTTATGTGGCTCCTTTTTACGTGCTTTGCACAATACCAGTATTCCTGGTCTACTTACGCGTTTATAGAAAGAACTGGCAACAAGATCGGAATTCTGCAGTGTTCCCAATCATCAACTATTTCCATTGGTTTTTACGATGCTTTAATTGCAGTTTCTATATTTTCATTTCGTGGTGGCTGATTTACATAATATTCGATTACAATGTTTTGATGGGCTTGCCCTTCATGATTGCAATACCATGTTTATGCGGCTTATTTTTTGCCGTGGAAGTCAACCAGTTCCTACTGTGTCTGCTTGCCATTCAAAGATTCTTCCTTTACTTCTTTCCTGACACTGAAAAGTATCTGAACTTCTCGGAGAAAACCTTAAAGAAAATCATTTGCATAACATATGGAGTTTCAGTCACTGAATGCGGGGTTTTTTGGTATTTTGTGCTCAAAAAAAGATACTTCATGACGGTCTTACTGGTAAGTGTTTTGATCGCGCTTTAGAAACCTTTTTTCCAGTGTTACAATTTGATCATCAATTTCATCATGTTGTCATGTGCTCTATTATACGTTCCAATGGTGATCAGTATTTTGAAACTTGCTCATTTACCATCTGTGAAACTCAGCCAACCTCAGAGATATGTCATGTGGCAGTTAGTAGCTATAATGATAGAGAAATCGGTAAAAAACATTTTCTGAATATATATCAAAGAAATTGCAGATGTATATTCCTTATTGTCTTTATTTCTCTCTTGACGATGTAATATGTTTTTCGTAGACTTGTTCAATTCTTTTTTTTTTCAGGCTCTCTATCGTTTCAAGGTATATGATATTCTATTGATTCCACTGGTCATGCAACTAACTTATCTGGGTTGTAACAAGCGGACCTTTGAAACGATCCCAGCAGTGTTAAAGCTGAAGAAGACCTTTAAATCTTTGAGGGCCAAGTTTGGAAGGAGTAATAATACTGTGGATCCTCAGGTTTACACCATTCCAGTGAACTGATCAGACGATGTGTTTTGTGAATCTAATCTTTTTCCCTGTTTCTCATTCCATGTCTTGTAATAAAGAGCTTGAAGTGATTTGGCCACATTCCTGATCGGTGTCCCAAGTCTGTCTGTTAATCGACAAGTTTTTTGAACGAGAGAACATTTAAAGTGCACAAAGGTAGCCCGGGCAACCTATCATATCGATTTTCTAATTTGTTACCGAAAATTCGAGAATTTCCTGAATTGACAATGGAATTTGTGAAGCAATTGTCAGGTCTGCTTCTACTTTTCTTCACTTGATAAAACCTATGAATGTGAGAATTTACAATACTAGTTTCGCCAATCACTTTTCCTTCAGATATCTGATCATTTCAATAAATGTCAAAATAAATCGGCATCGATAAATTCGTTGTACTTCAAACAAACACGTATGTACGTTTTTTCTCTTCACCTGCAACATTTCACGTCGCCATTTTGATCACTTCCAGCTGCTTGATCTTTTTGGAGATCAGCTTCTTCAGCTTCAAAACATTTGGGATTGTTTAGAAGCTCCGTTTTATACAACGTGATTTTGTCAAATGCATAAACTCATTTATTATCAAATCAAAAAAACCAAAGACCAGACCATGGACATCTGATAAAGTTAGTTGGATACATTTGAACCAATCACTATTGTATTAAAGCTAAACAAGATCATTCATTATGTACGGACCGTGTTAAGAAAAAGCGATAATTCGGTTCTCAAGTTTGTACTGTTTCGATCTCATCGTCTTGTTTGTGACAGCAACAATTTTTCAAGCAGCAAATCCATGACGCATGAGCCCTGGAGTATCAACCCATCTGCTCCTTCTGGTATCCAGGGCAACACGCCAGCTTGCTCTTATTGATACAGGTGAAAACGAAGGGGGAACCAAAACTAGAGTTAATGATTGAAACAGACGTGCTTGTTGGTAGGTGCACTAGTCATGATAAATATTGGCGGCGAAACTCGCGAGTCAATTTTCTCCCGTTGTTTTTTTCTTATTCTCGGATTTTGCACAATACCAGTATTTCTGGTATATTTACTCGTTTATAGCAAGAACTGGCAACAAGACAGGAACTCTGCAGTATTTCCAATCATCAATTATTTCCATTGGTTTTTACGATGCTACTATTGCAGTTTCTATGTTTTTTTCACGGGGTGGCTAATTGTGCGAATATTCGATTACAATGATTTAGGGGATTTGCTCCGGTTAGTTGCAATTCCATGGGTGTGCGGCATAGTTTTTTCCACGGAAGTCAACCAGTATTTACTCAGCTTGTTAGCAATTCAAAGATTCTTTCTCTACTTTATTCCTGACACTGAAAAGTATCTGAACTTTTCGGAGAAAACCCTGAAGAAAATCATTGACATAGTGTATGGAGTTTCAATCACTGAATACGGGATTTTCTTGTATATGGAAAATGAAGATGGAAACGAGTGGACCATCGCATTGGTAAGAATTTTGGTCGTGTTTCAGAAATAATTTCTTCCAGTTTTACAATGTACTCATCAATACCATAATGTTGTCATGTGGTCTTTTATACGTTCCAATGACGATCAGTATTTTTAAACTGTCTCATTTACCATCTGTCAAACTCAGCCAACCTCAGAGATATGTCATGTGGCAGTTGGTAGCTGTACTTATGGAGAAATTGGTAGAAAAATATGTTTTCTGAATATTCTTCTAACAATTTGCAGATGTATATTCCTTGTTGTCTTTACTATCCCTTTGAAGAGGTAATCTGTTTTTCGTTGATTTGTTTAGTTCATTTTTTTACAGGCCCTTCTCGCATGCAAGATATCTGACGTATTATTCATTCCACTGCTCATGCAACTAACCTATTTGGGTTGTAACAAGCGGACCTTCCAAACGATCCCAGCAGTGTTAAAGCTGAAGAAGGCATTCAGATCTCTACCACCCAAGTTTACAAGGAACAATAATGCTGTGCATCCTCATGTTTATACTATTCCAGTGAACTGAGTAGAGAATGTGTTTTTTGAATCTAATCTCCTCTCGGCTAATTTCCTGTTTCTCATGCCACGTATTGTAATAACCAGAGGGCTGCGCCCCTCTGGGGCCCTTCGGGCAGGCCTAAAAAATTTGATCTACCGGTGCAAAACTATCGCGCGAAAAACCTTCCTTGGAGAAAAAATTAGGTTTTTGAGCCCGCATGAGCTCATTTTTTGTCGAATCGAAAATCGAAAAAGACGGGCATCATTCAGGCCCCATTCCTGATAACCTGTGAAAATTTCGGAAAATTTGGTCCAGTGGGGACTTCGCTAGGGCGGGAGACACGACACAGACAGACACACACACAGAACTTTGCGTTTGTTAATAGTAAAGATAAGGATCTAGCCACATTTCTGATCGCTATCCCGAGGTTGTAATCGACATGTTTTTTGAACGAGGTAACATTTAAAGTGCACAAAGGTAGTACGAGCAACTTATCTATCGAGAGTTCCTGCATTGGCAATAGCATTTTTAAAGCCAGTTACATGTATATCTTCTATTTTTCTTCGCTGGAAAAATCCTATGAATGTGAGAATTCTCCATGCTAATTTCGCCAATCACCTTTCCTTCAGATGTCTGATCATTTCAATAAATGTTAAAGAAATTCCTCTGAACTGAATGTTATCGAGTCATCATTGTAGATGAAACTAAAAGCTCGAAACTGCCGTGTTGGGTCGGAAGCCCTCATCGTCTTGATTGTGACAGCAACAACTATGACACGTTTTCAAGCAGCAAATCCGTGACGCATGAGCCCTGAAGTATATACTTCTGGTATCCCGGACAACACGCCTGCTTGCCCTATCGAAACGGGTGGAAACGAAGGGAGAACCAAAACTGCTAGTGATTGAGACATAAGTGTCTGTTTGTAGGTTTCCTAGCCATGCTAAATATTGCCGGGGAAGCGTGTAAGACACATTTGTACCGTTACTTTTTTCATATTTTCGGACCTTGCACAGTACCAGTATTTCTGGTCTATTTACACGTTTATAGCAAGAACTGGAAACAAGACCGGAACTCGGCAGTATTTCCAATCATTCACTACTTCCATTGGTTTTTACGATGCTTCTTTTGCAGTTTCTATGGTTTTTATGTGTGGTGGCTCATTTATGAAATATTCGATTACTATGTTCTAGGTAAATTGCCCCTGTACTTTGGAATACCATGGATAATGGGCTTATTTCTTGCCGTGGAAGTCAACCAGTACCTACTTTGTCTGCTGGCAATTCAAAGATTCTTCCTTTACTTTTTTCCTGACACTGAAAAGTATCTGAATTTCTCGGAGAAAACGCTAAAGAAAATCATTGGCATAGCGTATGCGATTACAGTCCCTGAATACGGGATCGTTGTTTTCTTTTGTTATTATTTGTCTCCAGAAAAATACGGGTCGTTCTCTCTGGTAAGCTTTTCGGTCGTGCTTCAGAAATTGTTTTTCTCAGATTTATTATTTGGTCATCAATTTGATTATGTTGTCATGTGCTCTATTATACGTTCCAATGGTGATCAGTATTTTGAAACTTTCTCATTTACCATCTGTCAAACTCAGCCAACCTCAGAGATATGTCATGTGGCAGTTGGTAGCTATACTCTTGGAGAAATCGGTTAAAAGAAGAGGCTTTCTTAATATTTATCTTAGAAATTGCAGATATACATTCCTTATTGTCTTCACTTCACTCTTGAAGAGGTAATTCGTGAACTCGTCACTCTTCGCTTTCAAAATGGAAACTCCTGATTGAAGAGGTTTTCGAACTCTCGTGACCTCATTTCTTGATGAATCGAAAATTGAAAAAGACTGACATCATTTAGAGCTCATTTCTGATAACCTGTGAAAATTTGGGAAAATTTGGTCCAGTAAGGACTTCGCTAGGGCGGGATACACAAACAGACAGACACACACACAGACAGACACAGACAGACAGACAGAATTTTGCGTTTGGTAATAGTTACGATTCACTTTCTTTCAGACTCTGATTTTGGGCAAGTTCACTGATCTGTTTCTCATTCCACTGCTCATGCAACTAACTTATCTGGGTTGTAACAAGCGGACCTTTGAAACGATTCCAGCAGTGTTAAAGCTGAAGAAAACCTTTAAATCTCTAAGGGCCAAGTTTGGAAGGAACAATAATACTGTGCATCCTCAAGTTTATACTATTCCAGTTAACTGACTAATCAATGTGTTTTGAGAATGTAATCACTCCTCGACATTTCCCTTGTTTCTCATGCCCTGTATTGTAATAAAGAGCTTAAAAGGGTTTGACCTCATTCCTAATCGGTTTCCCGGGGCTGTGATTGACATGTTTTTTGTATGGGAGAATACTGCAAGTTGGTAATTGGATGGTTTCAATACAAGAAATTTAGATAAATCACAGAATTTCCGTCTTGACTTGAAGGAATTCAATGACATTTTCCGAAAGCGTAAATGCGGGAAATAATCCGACAAGCAACACGAGACATGGTGCACCGATGAGCTTCCAAGCTATGACGCAATGCATAGTTGCACAGCGACCGAAGTTTCTACATGGTACATCAATGAGCCATGACGCATGAGTCCTGGAGTATCAACATATGTGCTCCTTCGGGTATCCTGGGCAACACGTTTGCCAGCCCTATTCATACAGGTGAAAACGAAGGGAGAACCAAAACTAGAGTCAGTGATTGAGACATACGTGCTTGTTGGTAGGTGCACTAGCCATGCTAAACTTTGACGGGGCAGATACCTCGACAGTTCTCTTCCGTTTTTTGTTTGTTATTATCGTGTTTTGCACAATACCATTATTCATGGTCTACTTACGCGTTTATAGAAAGAACTGGCAACAAGACAGGAACTCTGCAATATTTCCAATTATCAATCATTTCCATTCGTATTTACGATGCTTCTTTTGGAGTTTCTACATTTTTCTCGTGTGGTGGCTAGTTTGGGTAGTATTCGATTACGTTGTCGATGGTTGGTTCCTGATTATAATTGGATCGTTATGGCTATTCGCCTTATGTTGTGCCGTGGAAGTCAATCAGTGCCTACTGAGTCTGCTAGCAATTCAAAGATTCTTCCTTTATTTTTTTCCTGACACTGAAAAGTATCTGAACTTCTCGGAGACAACCATGAAGAAAATAATTTGCGTTGCGTATGGAGTTTCAGTCGCTGAATACGGGATTTTTTGGTATGTTGCGTTTACAGAAGGAGACTACGTGACGTTCTTACTGGTAAGCGTTCCTGTCGTGCTTCAGAAACGTTTTTTTCCAGTCTTACTATATATTCATCAATTCCGTTATATTGTCGTGTGCTCTATTATACATTCCTATGGTGATCAGTATTAGGAAACTGTCTCATTTACCATCTGTCAAGCTCAGCCAGCCTCAGAGATTTGTCATGTGGCAGTTGGTAGCTATTCTAATTGAGAAATCGGTAAGAAAACGGTTTTCTAAATACTTATCTAAGAAATTGCAGTGGTATGTTCCTTATGGTCTCTATTTCGGTCCTGGAGATGTAATTGGTTTTTCGTTGATTTATTCAATTGTTTTTCTTTCAGGTTTTTTATATAGGGAAGTTCTCTGATCTGTTTCTCGTTCCACTGCTGATGCAACTAACTTATCTGGGTTGTAATAGGCGGACCTTCGAAACGATCTCAACAGTTTTAAAGCTGAAGAAGACCTTTAAATCTCTACGGGCCAAGTTTGGAAGGAACAATAATAATGTGCATGCTCAAGTTTATACCATTCCAGTGAACTGACTAGGCAATGTGTTTTGTGTATCTAATCTCTCTTCGACTTCTTCCCTGTTTCTCATGCCACATGTTGTAATAAAGATCGTTCACTGGTATATGTGGGTTGAAGACGGAGCAGAAAACGCTACGACATTTGCATGTGTTAGCCTATCAATTTTAGGTCGAATTTCTACAAAACGAACTTGTTCAAGTTTACAAAACAAGTTCAGAGTTTTCACTAGTCCAATGTTTTTCCCAAACTTGCAAAGGTACTGTAGCCCATTGTGGGACTATTCTCCATAAGATTATTGCGGAAATTGAAGGTGGAACTCGCAACGTCTTCGTTTGTACGGTTTCAGGTCCCACCGCGAGAGCATTGGTTGAAAGTCTGAAAAAAAACTTGGCCCTAGTCATGTAAGAGAGACATGGACCTGCAGACGAGCATCTTCCTGGATATATTGTTGGCTGAACTTCTGAATGCTATTAGAATTGGGAAACTATGTAGTTACGGATCGAGTTGATAAAATAAAATTGGGTGGTGGAAAAGTGTTGGAAAATTTAGCCACCCATAAGTCTACATTGAGTCCCTTCCAGATAAGTCTATAGGTGGGCTCCATGTGGAGCCTCCATAAGTCTATTTTTGACAAAGAAGGGCTTTTCAATTCTCATGCAAGTCGGAAAAAATTGAACTTGAAGAAAGAAGAAGATGATTTATACGTACCATAGTTTACGGACTATGTTCACAAAAAACAATACTTCTGTGCATCCGAAATCCTCTTCCAATGGATTCAAAAGCTTTCAATCGTTCATAGCAGTTATGTTTAACAACATCCAAAATATTAACATGGTGCATCGACGACCAGCAAATCCATGACGCACCTGGAGTATCAACACATTTGCTTCTTCTGGTAACCCGGGCAACATGACTACTTCCCTTATTAATACAGGTGAAGTTGAAGGGATAACCAAAATTAGAGTCAGTGATTGAAACAAACGTGCTTGTTGGTAGGTTCACTAGCCATGCGAGAGTTGGGCGAGAAAACTCGCGAGCTCCCTTTCCACTATATTCGGGATATTGTTCTTGGGTTTTGCACAATACCAGTGCTTCTGGCCTACTTACACGTTTATAACAAGAACAGTCAACAAGACAGGAACTCTGCAGTATTTCCAATCATCCATTATTTCCATTGGTTTTTACGATGCTTCTATTGCGGTTACTATATATATTTCGCGTGGTGTCTAATTGTTGCATTTTTTGATTACCATGTTTTGAACGGTTGGCCCCTGATAATTGGAATTCCATGGATAATCGTCTTAATGTTTGCCATGGAAGTCAACCAGTACCTACTGAGTCTGCTAGCAATTCAGAGATTCTTGCTTTACTTTTTTCCTGACACTGAAAAGTATTTGAACTTTTCGGAGAAAACACTGAAGAAAATCATTGGCATAACGTATGGAGTTTCAGTCGCTGAATGCGTGATTTTTTGGTATCTTGCGTTTGCAGATGGAGGCTATGTGATGTGCTTACTGGTAAGCGTTTCTCTCATGCTTCAAAAAATTTTTTTCCAGTTTTACAATTTGGTCATCAATTTCATTATGTTGTCATGTGCTCTATTATACGTTCCAATGGTGATCAGTATTTTGAAACTTTCTCATTTACCATCTGTCAAACTCAGCCAACCTCAGAGATATGTCATGTGGCAGTTGGTAGCTATAGTCATGGAGAAATCGGTAAGAAAATACATTGAGAAAACGGTAAAAAAGAGGTTTTCTAAATATACATCGCGAAAATTGCAGATTTATCTTCCTTATTGTTTTTACTACCCTCTCAGTGTGGTGATCTGTTTCCTGTTGATTTGTCCAATTCATTTTCTTTCAGGCTCTTCTTTCGTGCAAGTTTTCTGATCTGTTTTTCATTCCACTGCTCATGCAACTAACTTATCTCGGTTGTAACAAGAGGACCTTCGAAACGATCCCAGCAGTGTTAAAGATGAAGAAGATCTTCAAATCTCTACGGGCCAAGTTCGGAAGGAACAATAATACTGTTCATGCTCAAGTTTATACTATTCCAGTAAACTGACTTGACGATTGAATCTAATCTTCCCTTGACTGCTTTCCTGTTTCTCATGTTAACCCATTATGCGCTGATAGTTCAACAAAACCTGAAAATAAATATGATTCGAGCAACAAGCATAGCAAACATGAGCACTGGGAGCATTTAAAAACAAATTTCACTAGATTTTCCTGAATTGGCAATAGAATTTGTAAAGCAAATTGCAGGTCTAAATTTCTATTTTTCTTCACTGGAAAAAACCTATGAATGTAAGACCCAACCAACTTTCTTTCAGATGTCTGGTTATTTCAACATGTTAAAAGAAATTTGACCTCGATAAGTTCTTTGTAGCTTCACACAAACACGTATGTAGTTGTCCCCTGTTCACCTGCAACATTTCACTTCGCCATTTTGATCACTTCTCTTTTTCTTCCAGCTGCTGGATCTTTTTATAAAATCTTTCCAGATGCCATTTGAAATAGACTTCATCATGTGAGCAATCGAGATCGCCCAGTTCACCGGGTTAGAATCAGTTGAAGGGTTCATGGCGTTATGGTTCCTTGAAATTTTAATCCGTAAAGATTCGATCGCCTCCTTGCCGTTGATGACTGATTCCGCTTGTCACAACCCAAACCATTTGACCTACGAAACAATCTGTTTACAATTGGAATGAAAGGGCAGACAACAAGAGAAGAGAATTGTCATTTGCTTAAGTTAGTGTGAATAGTGCCACAGAAAACTGAAGTCAACATGATGCATCGACGACTGAGCCCCGGAGTACCAAAACATCTTCCGTTAAGCCGGGAAACACGCCTACTTCCTCTAGATTCAGGTGAAAACGAAGGGAGAACCGAAATTAGAGTCAGTGATTGAAACATACGTGCTTGTTGGTTGGTTCGCTAGCCATGCCAGTATTTGGCGAGAATGCTGGCGTCCTCCGCTTTTTAGTTTTTATTTTCGTTCCTTGCACAATACCAGTATTTCTGGTCTACTTATACGTGTATAGCAAGAACTGGCATCAAGACCGGAACTCTGCAGTATTTCCACTCATCAACTACTTCCATTGGTTTTTACGATGCTACTATTTCAGTTTCTGCATCATTTGGACGTGTTTGCTACTTGAAGAAATATTCGATTACAAAGTTTTGAGTGGTTTGCCCTTGTTGATGGGAATACTATGGTTATTTGTCTCATGTTTTGTCGTGGAAGTCAACCAGTACCTACTGAGTCTGCTGGCAATTCAAAGACTCTTCCTTTACTTTTTTCCTGACACTGAAAAGTATCTGAACTTCTCGGAGAAAACATTAAAGAAAATCATTTGCATAGCGTATGTAGTTTCAGTCACTGAATTCGGTTTTTACTGTTATTTTGTCATTATAAAAGGAGGCTACGAGACTTTCACACTGGTAAGCCTTTCGGTCGTGCTTCAGAATATTTTTTTTCCAGTTTTACCATTTGATCATGAATTCCATTATGTTGTCATGTGCTTTATTATACGTTCCAATGGTGATCAGTATTATGAAACTTTCTCATTTACCATCTGTCAAACTCAGCCAACCACAAAGATATGTCATGTGGCAGTTGGTAGCTACACTCGTGGAGAAATCGGTAATCTACATTCCTTATTGTCTTTACTACCCTATTGACAAGGTAATCGGTTTCTCTTTGATTCTATCGATGCCTACTTTTTCAGGTTTTTTTAAATTGCAAGTTAGCTGATATTTTTCTAATTCCTTTGCTCATGCAACTAACTTATCTGGGTTGTAATAAGCGAACCTTCGAAACGATCCCAGCAGTGTTAAAGCTGAAGAAGACCTTTAATTCTATACGTGCCAAGTTTGGAAGGAACAATAATAATGTGCATGCTCAAGTTTATACCATTCCAGTGAACTGACTAGACGATCTGTTTCGTGAATCTAATCTTCCCTCTGCCATTTTCCTGTTTCTCTGGTTAACCCCTTATTTGCTGATTGTTCAACAAAGTCTGGAAAAATGAACAAGTTTCATCGGCGAGCTTCAAGCCTAGAAAGCATGAGTACCGAGAGTATGAGCACCACTGCTTTCTTAGACAAAACTATTCTATGAATGTGAGAGTTTTCCATACAAATGTCGCCGACCAACTTTCGCTAACTTGAGAAAAATGTTAAAGAAGTTTGATTTCGATGGGTTCATCGTGGCTTCAAACAAGCACGTATGTAGTTGTCTCCTCTTCACATGCAACATTTCAAGTCGCCATTTTGATCAATTGCAGCAGCTGGATCTTCTTATAGCATCTTTCCAGATGCCATTTGGAATACACTTCAGTATGTGAGCAATAGAGATCGCTCAGTTCACGGGGGAAGCATCAGTTCAAGGGCGAATGACGTTATGATTCCTCGAAAATTTGATCCGTAAAGATCCAAACACCTTCTTGCCGTTAAACGACTGATTCCGCTTGTTACAACAGTTGTTTTTCCAGTGGTGCAATCAACAAATATATAATCTAGCTGCTCATGTGGCATTCGACCCAGAAGTTCTCTTCGATTCTTATGATATCAGACCCTGGAGTATCAACACATCTGCTCCTTCTGGTATCCCCGGCAACATGCCTGCTTCCCCTATT
Organism: Caenorhabditis sp. 40 LS-2015; assembly: GCA_900536305.3. Lineage (NCBI taxonomy): Eukaryota > Metazoa > Nematoda > Chromadorea > Rhabditida > Rhabditidae > Caenorhabditis > Caenorhabditis tribulationis. The sequence goes on from LR544204.1 coordinate 22,194, forward strand.
GATACAGGTGAAAACGAAGGGAGAGCCGAAATTAGAGTCAGTGGTTTAGACATAGGTGCTTGCTGGTAGGTTTACTAGCGATGCTAGGGTTTGGCGAGAAGGCTGGCGAGTCATTTTTCTTCCGCTTTTTAGTTCTTATTTTCGTTCCTTGCACAATACCAGTATTTCTGGTCTATTTACACGTTTATAGCAAGAACTGGCAACAAGACAGGAACTCTGCAGTATTCCCAATCATCAAATACTTCCATTGGTTTTTACGATGCTACTATTTCAGTTTCTGCATCATTTGTACGTGTGTGCTACTTCAAGAAATATTCGATTACAAAGTTTTGGGTGGTTTGCCCGTGTTGATGGGAATACCATGGTTATTTGTCTCATGTTTTGTCGTGGAAGTCAACCAGTACCTACTGAGTCTGCTGGCAATTCAAAGATTCTTCCTTTACTTTTTTCCTGACACTGAAAAGTATCTGAACTTCTCGGAGAAAACCACGAAGAAAATTATTTGCATAGCGTATGGAGTTTCAGTCACTGAATTCGGTATTTACTGCTATTTTGTCTATATAAAAGGAGACTACGAAACTTTCACAGTGGTAAGCGTTTCGGTCGTGCTTCAGAATGTATTTTTCCAGTTTTACCATTTGATCATGAATTCCATTATGTTGTCATGCGCTCTATTATACGTTCCAATGGTGATCAGTATTTTGAAACTTTCTCATTTACCATCTGTCAAACTCAGCCAACCTCAGAAATATGTCATGTGGCAGTTGGTGGCTATACTAATAGAGAAATCGGTGAATGAAAGAGATTTTTCAAATTTCCATCTAAAGAAATTTCAGATGTACATCCCTTATTGTCTTTACTACACTATTGAAGATGTAATCTATTTCTCTTTGATTCTATCAATTCATACTCTTTCAGGCTCTTTTTGAGTGCAAGTTATGTGAAGTTTTTTTAATTCCATTGGTCATGCTACTAACTTATCTGGGTTGTAATAAGCGAACCTTCGAAACGATACCAGCAGTGTTAAAGCTGAAGAAGGCATTCAAATCTCTACGGATCAAGTTTGAAAGAAACAATAATACTGTGCATGCTCAAGTTTATACCATTCCAGTGAATTGAATTTCGTAAAAGCCATACTTTGAATTCAATACACTTTGGGTTATTTCAATGAACTATGTAGTTTCAAAGCCTCGTGGTTTTTTCGTCTCTCGACTTTCCTTCAGATGTCTGATTATTTCCAAAAATCTGAATGAAATTCGACTTCGATACTTTCATTGTAGCTTTAAACAAACACGTATGAAGATGTTCCCTCTTTACCTGCAACATTTTACGTCGCCATTGTGATCAATCACGGCTGCTGTATTTTCTTATAAAATCTTTCTAGATTCCATTGAGAACACACTTGACTGCGCTACTGTTCTCTGAAAATTTGATCCGTATAGATTCGAATACCTTCTTGCCGTTGATGATCGATCCCGCTTGTTACAACTTAAACCCTTCGACTTTCGAAACAATCTAATTACAATTGGAATGTATAATAGAGCAGTTAACAAAAGAAGGGAATGATCACGTGCATAGTAGATCTGAAGAGGATTTCAAAGTTGAACACAAGTTTGGAGATTTTCCAATAAAAAACGCCTCTTGAATAGTGTAAATGTCATGTTCTGCATTCAATGCTGTGGTCGGTTTGGAGGCCCTCGTCGTCCAATGCTTCTTAAATTTTTTGCACAAGAGCGCGAACAAAGAAAATGAGCAGGAGCATCCTAATGTGTTCTCATGAACAGTGCCACAAAAAACTGGAATTTTAACATGGTCCATCGACGAGTAAAGCCCCCGGAGTATGAGCACCTGTTATCTTTCGAGTGGAAAAATCAACAAATATAGAATCTACCTGTTCATGTGGCATTGGGCACAGCGGTCCTCTTCGATTATCTTTTAAATAAAAAAAAACATTAAAAATATAAAAGAAACCCATGACGCATGAGGCCTGGAGTATCAATACATCTGCTCCTTCTGGTATCCCGGGCAACACGTCCACTTCCCTAATTCATACAGGTGAAACCAAATGGAGAACCAAAACTAGAGTCAGTGATTGAGACATACGTGCATGATGGTAGGTTCACTACCCGTGCTAGGGTTTGGAGATCCCGAGTCGAATTTCTACAGTCTTCTCATTACTATTCTCTTGCTTTGCCAAATACCAGTATTTCTAGTTTACTTGTACGTTTATAGCAAAAACTGGCAACAAGACAGGAACTCTGCAGTGTTTCCAATTATTAATTATTTCCATTGGTTTTTACGATGCTTCTATTGCACTTTCTACTTTTGGTTCAGTTGTTGGCTGATTCTGAAAATATTCAATTACCGTCTTTTCGGTGGTTGGCCTGCGATAATTGGAATACCATGGATAATTGTTACGTTTTTTGCCGTGGAAGTCAACCAGTACCTACTGAGTCTGCTGGCAATTCAAAGATTCTTCCTTTACTTTTTTCCTGACACTGAAAAGTATCTGAACTTTTCGGAGAGAACCACGAAGATAATAATTTGCCTAGCGTATGGAGTTTCAGTCGCTGAGTGCGGGATTTATTGGTATATTGCGTTAACAAAAGGAGATTACGTGACGTTCTTACTGGTGAGCGTTTCTCTCGTGCTTCAAAAACTTTCTTTCCAGTCTTACAATTTGATCATCAATTTTATTATGTTGTCATGTGGTCTATTATACGTTCCAATGGTGATCAGTATTAGGAAACTGTCTCATTTACCATCTGTCAAACTCAGCCAACCTCAGAGATATGTCATGTGGCAGTTGGTAGCTGTACTCGTGGAAAAATCGGTAAAACAAGAGGTTTTCTAAATATCCATCTAAAGTTAAGAAATTGCAGATTTATATATATTATTGGCTTTACGGCCCTCTTGGAAATGTAATTAGTTTCTCAGTGATTTGTTCAGTTCATTTTCTTTCAGCCTATTCTTCAATGCAAGCTCTTTGATGTTTTTCTAATTCCACTGCTCATGCAACTAACTTATCTGGGTTGTAACAAGCGGACCTTCGAAACGATTCCAGCAGTGTTAAAGCTGAAGAAAACCTTCAAATCTCTACGGGCCAAGCTTGGAAGGAACAATAATATTGTGCATGCTCAAGTTTATACCATTCCAGTGAACTGACTAGACGATTGAATCTAATCTTCCCTCGGCTGCTTTCCTGTTTCTCATGTTAACCCATTATTCTCTGATAGTTCAACAAAATCTAAAAATAAACATGATTCGGGCAACAAGCCTAGGAAACATGAGCATGACTGCTCTCTTAGGTAGCCCGGGCAACAAACATGCAATTTACCTGTTCATGTAGTATCTAGGTCATAGAGGGTTTTCAATTTTCTCAGAGATAGTGATTTGGAGACTGCAGAACTCAAACATGAGCATCAGTCACAATGATTCAAGTCAACTTTTGTGATAACCCGCGATACTCTCCCAGGTTCGCGTCAAGCATTTAAAAACAAAATTTTCGAATTTTCCTGAATTGGCAATAGCATTTGTAAAGCAAATTACAGGTCTAAATTTCTATTTTTCTTCACTGGAAGAAAATCTATGAATGTGAGAGTTTTCGCCAACCAACTTTCCTTCAGGTGTCTGGTCATTTCAACAGATGTTAAAGAAATTTGACCTCGATAAATTCATTGCACTTCAAACAAACACATATGAAATAGTTGTTCCCTCTTCACTTTCACGTCGCCATTTTGATCACTTCCCTTTTCTTTCGAGCTGCTGGTTCTTTTTATAGAAATCTTTCCAGATGCCACTTGGAATACACTCCACTATGTGAGCCATCGAGATCGCTCACAAGGGAACATTTCATGTCTTGAAGCTAAGTGGGTTAAGTGAACAACCCATCTGCTCGTTCTGGTATCCCAGGCAACATGCTTGCTTGCCCTTCACGTCAAATTTTTCTTCAAAAGCGCACAACGGGACTTTACTGACGCGTTTCTCGATACACGACAAAAAATTTCATTTCAAAAAGTTGAACATTTAGAACATTATTCGTGAATAGAGTGTCGTCCCGCGAGACATTTCTCGCAATTCTCGCAATTTCTCGTTTCTGTCTCGCTTCATTCCCGTCTTGTCCCGTTCTCGCAATTTCTCGCATTTGTCCCGTCTCGCAAATTTTATTTCTCGCGTTTTCTCGCAATTTCTCGCAAGTTCTTTGCGAGAATTGCGAGTCTCGCAAAAAGTTGAAAAAATTTTCATTTCCTGTTGAAAACGTGCTCAAGTTCTGGCGGACATGTATTTTGTATTCGAGCTTTTGAACTCTTTCACGGTTATAAAAAAATTTCACAAAAAAAAAATTCCTGTCAAAAATTGATACAAGTTGGAAAACGTCAGTATAAATGTAACTTTGGGATCACATTCAGACTTGGATGAACTATTTTGAGTGTTTTCTCCAATGATTCCAGATATTCATTCATTTTTGAAATATCGCACGGCATCCTCGACTGGAAATAGACCAAAACAAGAAAAATTGGCGTTAAAAATTGTACTTTTTCACGTAAGAGGAAATGAGAATTGCAGTGGAAAGCAAGAGGGGAAAGTTTAGATACCCAACAGCTAAATCACCCTAGTGAATCACTAAGTTGACCTGGAATTTCAAGTAGGGGCCTAGGATACCTGGAAGGTGTCTGGAATACAGAAATATAGATAACTCAAGGTTTTTTCCTTATTATCAAGATGCCTAGAATTCGCTTTTCCACTGCTTCAAAAACTTTAAGGCGGAATAACGCAGTTGGCGCTGGCCATACAGGTACAACAGTTATATCACCAGATAGCCAATGAAATTTGCCACATCCCACCAAGAGTCGAATTTTGAATTAGGTCGTTATAATTTTTTTAGGTCCAGAAAACCGTGATCTTGAGTACAGTTTCTGTGCAAACTTTGAGTAAAAATTCCTTGATTGATGGAGACAGTACAGAGACGTTTTTTATGCCATAATGTAGCTAGAAGCGTTATGCACCACGCACACAGAGCCGATTTTTGAATTTAATTTTTGTGATTTAATTATGACCCGAAAACATGATTTTTCAGTGCTAATTTTGCTAAAAGTTATTGCCCCAGATACGTGGTAGACGTGAAACCTATTTCCAATCGAGGATGCCGTGTATCGGCTGTTGTTTTCACCCCTTTGTTGCTCGAAGTCATCCCAAAGCTCAACTCTGCCATAATCTGTCTTATTCCATCCAAATTCAAATTCGACGGAAAACCAGACAACACTTTATCGGCATTCTCAGATTTCAGAAAGCGGTGAGTCTGTAATTAGGAAACTAGAAAATACATCTGAACAAAAACCTCCCGACTAGATTTTGCGAGTTCTTTGGCTGACTGAGATGGAGTCAGAATTAGTTTGATAATGTACAGAAATTTTGTTCCTTCTGAATCTGCTCCGTACTGCTCGAAATGTCTTCTTCATCTTCATCACTATTGGGATCGTTTCGAAGGTCCGCTTGTTACAACCGAGATAAGTCAGTTGAATGAGCAATGGCACCAACAAAACGTCGAAAGACTTGCAATCGTTCATGGTCTGGAAGATAAATGGGTGGAGGTTAAAATTTGGAGGGGAAAATCTCACACTTGACAAATGACCTCTGCAGAGGAGAAACAATGGAATGTAGATCTGTAAGTATTACTCATCTGTAAGTATTACTCATCGGAAATCTCCTTGCTCACCGATTTTTGTAGCAGTACGGCTACCAACTGCCACATGACAAATGTTTGTGGTTGGTTGAGTTCCACCGATGGTAGATGAGAAAGTTTGAAAATACTGATCACAATTGGAATGTATAATAGGGCGGATAGCAAGAGAAGGGAATTGACACTGGTGTAGTAGATCTGCACGAGGGTTTCAAAGTTGAACACAAGTTTGGGGGAACTTACGATAAAAAACACTTGGGCATGATTAGCTCCTGACTTTAAGAAGAAACAACAATACACGAGAAACTCGGCGGTTGAAAATCCATAGGCAATGTAGATGATATTCCTCATAGATTTCTTCGTAAAGTTTAAATATGCGTCGGTGCCGGGGAAGAAGTATAGAAGGAATCTTTGAATCGCTAGCAGACTCAATAGGTACTGATTGACTTCCACAGCAAATGCGGTGCCAAGGAACCATATCGTCAAATAACCCAAGGCTAGAGCATCGAGCCATTCCAGTCGAAAGTATAGCAAGAGAATTATCAAAATGCTCAAAACCGACACACTGAGTTGGAAGATTTTCGAGAACCAATGGAAGTGATGGATGATTGGGAAGACTGCAGATTTCTGGTCTTGTTGCCAGTTCTTGTTGAAAACGTACAGATAGGCAGGAAATATTGATAAGGAGCAGAACAGATAGATAATAGCAAAGGGAACGAAAACAGGGGGGAGAGATTCGAGAGCGTTCCGGAAAGATGAGGTATCATAGTTGGCAACGCAGTAATCGTAGGTCTCGTTTGAGTTGGACATTGTTTTAGGTTTGACTTTTTCTAGTTTTCTTCGCCAGGTGAATTCGTATTCTTGACAGCAGTCAACATACTGATGTCACCACAAGCCCCCTGCAAACTCTCTTTGGATAAATTGAACTTTCAGCTTGACAGGTGAAAACTAGGCTCTTGCTTGTTGGAGAGCATAATTTTGTATAGCGAGTTTCACCTATCATGAGCTCTAGTGTTTCGTATTATCACGATAACTCATCAAATGTGATGATAAGCATCTCTATTCATGGCGATGATCCATACAACCCGCAAGACTCAACCATGAGCACAAATCTCACTTGGAGCATTATCGAGTACCGCAATCAAATGAACCAATCGAGTGATGCCAACAACATTGACAACAGCAACACCTCCTACTTGGGTTATATCGACAGGATCACTCTCTTTCAGTGGCTAATTTTCGGTGTCTATTTGTTGTGCTCTGTATCCATATTCCCGGTCTACCTGCACGTGCATAACAAGAACTTGCACCAGGACCAGAACTCTGCACCGTTTCCTATCATCATGCACTTCAATTGGTTCTTGAAAATCTCCCAATTTTGCCTATACACTTCGAGCACGTTGATCATTCTATTACTCATTTTTCGACTTCGTGTTCTGGACTTTTTGGTTGTTGTATGTGCGGGGCTCTTTGTCTGTATCTCGTTTCTTGCTGTGGAGGTCAACCAGTACCTACTGAGCTTATTAGCGATTCAACGATTCGTTCTCTACTTTTTCCCGAGAACCGAAGACTTTCTGAACGTCTCGGAGAAAACTTTAAAGATCATTATCTGTGTTGGATATACGATCTCGGCGGTTCAATACGCAGTTATTATCTATGTTCGGTTCCATTTTGTCGATGGAGACACTATCACAATGCATTTATTTGTAAGCGTTTGAAACTTGCTTATAACATTGAACAACACGTTTTCCAGCTATACTATGTGCTCCTCAACTGTCTTCTTGTATTAACTGCCTTATTATACATTCCCATGGTGATCAGTATTTCGAAACTTTCCCATCTGCCATCGGTAAAAATGAGCCAACCTCAGAGATATGTCATGTGGCAGTTGGTGGCCATACTGTTGGAGAAATTGGTAAGAATAGATGACGCTTTCTATCCATAGATGTCTTTACTATTAACAAACGCAAAACTCTGTGTGTGTTTGTGTGTGTCTGTGTGTGTGTCTGTGTGTGTCTGTGTGTATCTGTGTGTGTCTGTTGGTTACCCATTCGTAGCCCTCTGGTAGTTATAAATACATGAAGTTACAGGCCTACATTCCAATAATGCTTGTGAATAATTCAACCGATCTCTCTGTTGTGAACCCATTTCCAGTCGTCTTCCAGTTCATAAAACTCTCATTCAGGATCTCTCGAACCTCAAGCTTCTCGACATTCTGCTGATCCCATTGCTCATTCAAATCACCTACTTGGGTTGTAACAAACGGACCTTCGAATCGATGCTCATTGTGTTGAAACTAAAAGGAACAATCAAGTCCGCGCGGAGCATGTTCAGAGGGAGCATTGGCTCTGTTCGTTATGAGACCAGTTCTAATTCCATTTTAGTTAGTCGAGTGATCTAAGATGTGTTGCTTGATGATGTTAATAAAAAGTGAGTAGAAAGAATATAAAGTTTTATTCAACCGAAACCGCGTTCGCCCTCGCTTCAAAATGCACTGCATTACTGCTCCTTTGCACAGCTCCGAACGCCTTTTTCAATTTCACTACTAGAATGGCCGATTCTGAGACCCCCTTGTTACACGCCAAATACGTCAGCTGAACCACCAACGGAACCAAAAACGCGTCCGTCAACTTGGCAAAAGTGAGAGCCTGAATAAGGAAAAGTCGACGAAACTATGGAAAAATGCTCACCTCAAGGGTATTATTTCTAGTATAGAGAAAGATGAGGATGTAGACCTGGAACATTCTTCATGTTTTAAACACCGAATTTTTGCTCTCACCGATTTCACCACCACTATAACTATCAACTGCCACATCACGAATCTCTGCGGTTGACTGAGTTGGGCCGAATGAATGGGAATGTATAATAGAGCGGATACCAGGAAAACGGAATTCACACTCGCATAGTAAACCTGAAAAGTGATTATAAGTTAGAGATTGACAATATGTATTAACCATCATGAAATTGTCGGCGATTCTGTATTCCGTTTCAAGCTTTAAATATGCGATAACCAAAACTTGAATCGCCGCTAATCCATATATGACAGACCTAATAGTTTTTGGCGAAACGCTCCAATACTTTTCAGTACCGGGAAAAAAGAATAGAGCAAATCTTTGAATCGCTAATAAGCTCAACAGGTGTTGGTGAACCTCGACGGAGAGACTCGTGAGAACTACCCATAGTTGTATGTATACCGATGTCAAATAATCGAGCATTTGTAGTTTGTAAAACTCCAAAATAACTATTAGGATACTCGAAGAGTACACGCAGAACTTGAAGATTTTCAAAACCCAATGAAAGTGATGGATGGTAGAATTGGCTGCAGATTTTTTGCCAGATTTCTGCTCCTTCTTGTTGAAGACGTGCAAATAGACAGGGAATATGAGTATGGAGCACATCAAATATACAGCAAACGTCGGACGATGGAATGGTGGCAAGTGCTCGACATTTTTTATGAACCCTAAAGATTGTACGGTAGCGTTGTCACCAGCAGTGCTCATGACTAAGTTTTTAATTGACTAGCTTTGGTTTTTTCTGCGTCTTTCTTGCTTTTTCACCTGCACCATGTTTCAGGTGTTAAGATGAATTGAATCTTGAGGTCTTAGATCTTCTAAGTATGGCTAGTGAAAAAACAAACATGGAAGTTGGAATCGTATATGTACATACAGTACCGTCTAATCAGATATACAATTTGACTGTTTTCAGTGAAAAATGCTCAACTTTGAGCAGTTAAAAAAGTACCTTCCAATCATCCAATTTTTATAAAACTTGGTGGGTATATTGAGCAACTCTAGATCTTCATTTTTGTAGTTGACAACTTTTTCTGAAAATTACTGTGAAATGAGTTACGTCGCGTATAGTCATGTACCATCAAAACTTGGCATATTTCAGTGCGAATCTCGAACTTTTTTGGACCAATATCTTCAACGCGACATAACTTCTTGATGGTGATTTTCGTAAAATGTTTTCAACTACAAAAATGAAGATCTAGAGTTGTTGAATACACCCACCAAGTTTTATAAAAATTGGATGATTGGAAGGTACTTTTTCAACTGCTCGAAGTTGAGCATTTTACACTGAAAACAGTCAAATTGTATATCTTATTGGACGGTACTGTATGTATATGACAGCAGTCACTCAACCAGCGGAGATCGGCCAAGTAATAACAGAACGGCTCCGAAATTCCTCTCGACTTTGATTCTGATCTTTGCATCAACGTATTTGTGGTTTGAACATAACGCCATTCCCTCTCCGACCAAAGGTTCCCTTATCAAAACGTAGAACTTCTTGTCATATAGTAAACAATGTGTTTATCAATTGTAGTTGTAACGTAAAAACCGCAATGACTACGCAGAGAAGAAGAGAGATGCTTGAACTAGAGAATCTGAGATACTTCTGATAAGAAAATCTTTAGTCGGAGAGAGAATAGCACTATGTTCAAACCACAAATACGCTCAAGCGAAGATCAGAATCAAAGTGGGAGGAATAATGAAGACAAACAAATTTTCGAGATGATCTTCGTTCTAGAGACAGTATAAAAGGACAGGGTTGAGCGGTTGGGAACATCATCTCTTCAACTTTGAGAACATCTTCATTCGAAATCATGGTTGCTCGTGAGTTTTCACTCTTCTCCTTTCGCTCCTACTTGTTGTTTCAGATGGAGCCGATGGTAATGTCTTGACAGTTGGATCTGCTCATAGAAATGTGCTCATTGGAGGACCCGAGGACCAAGACCTCTATGCCTGCATCTCTTACGGTATTGCGGTTGGAGCTCCCTATGGACTCGTTGGTGAGTTTTTTCGGGTCCGTTGTTTTAATATACTATTGGTTTTAGACACCATCAAAAAGTCGATAGATGTTGCCAAGTCGTGCCTGAAACTTGGCCAGTTCGCGTTCGCACCAATCGCTCCTATCCTTGGGGCACTTGCTGAGGTTGGAACTCTGGTTCAGTCAATCCTGGCGTTTGTCCCGACTGACAAGCCAGACCCATTTGCTGAGATCAGAAAGGAACTCAAAGTTTTGGGTCAAGAAATCGAGCAGGTAATGTTCATCGTGACTCAAGACTTCACATCGAAATGGTCATTTTCAGCTCTCCAAGGCAATGACTGCCAAGTTTAACGATTTGAAAGAGTTCCTGATTGAGCTCAACTTCTACAGAGAAGTTGTTGTTCCAACTGCCAACATGACGAGCTACATGATGGACTGTCTCAAGAACCCGTCCGAGCAGGCTAAGGAGAACTTCCGAAGCGCCTACTCGAAGCACTCTCCATTGAGTTTGGCGAAGACTGTGCTAAGTCTCATGGACTACGATACGACCAATCCTCTAAAGATCGCCATGAACAATGATCCAATGAAGACGAAGAACACTTTCAACAAGTGGTACAACATCATCGATGGGTGTCTCGGACAGCTTCTCTTCTTGGAAGCGTTCGCCTCTGGTCTCCTCCATAACAAGAGTGCCTACAACCCGGAAGCGCTCCGATCAGCCTCCCAGGAACTATTCGAGAAAATTGGTGAGCTCAAGGAGCAATACAAGAAGAGTTCGGAGTACTGGCCAGCGGTGAAGGAATTCACCGAGAAGTATCTCGAATCGAACAGATCCAAGTCAACCAAAGAAAAGGCGGACGGAATCAAGAAGACTCTTGAGACTATTCTCACCTAGTGAGTTGGGACTAGGTTCAACATGACTCTAAACATGACCATTCAGCGATTCATTCTACATCGTCATCACTGAACACTGGGGCGTCGGAGGCGATTGGAAGTTCCGGTACCACGTGCACAACAAGGACCAACTCATCGAGTTGTACGGTCCTGGAAACGGAAACGCTCTCATCTACCGTAGCAGAAAGGCCAATCTGGTTGACCAAGAGAAGCTGACCCGCATGAGAAGAGACGTCAAGCGCACCTATGTCCATGAGTAAGGAATTTTATTAGGTCTTGCATAAATGAACGATCCATTTGCAGCGGAAGCGCATGGAACAGCCTCGACGCTCATGCTCTGTTCAAGACGTTCGAAACGGCCGAGTGGATGGCTCCCGGATGGTACGAGCCAGGATTCTGTGGCGTCTTCACTGGACTCAACGAGACACTTCAATCCGCCAATTGCGACAAGAACGATGGTGAGCCTGGATGGTGGTCTCATCTCAAGAAGTTCCCGAGTTTCAACAATTCCGACCGATTCTTGATTGTCGGACATATCTAATTCTATAGAAATCTTCGATTGTCTAGGATTTCGTTTTTCGAAGAAATACACTTTTCGATAGGGTAGATCACTCATTTTTTTTTCTATCGCATCCACAAGAACAAAATAATGGAAACATTAGATGACACATAGTTATCAGACTTTTCGATGTACTGCAATAGAAACGAGACACTTCAATCCGTCGACAAGAGCGAGGGCGAGCATGGATCACAAATTGAGTCGTCAGGGTTCTCCTTTTTGAAATTTGCTGATTAGAGAAGTCGGTTAACTGCAGTGGGAGTCGAACTCGTCACGGAACCACTAATCCTGCTGAACTTGACTCTATGAGAGCCCAAGGCTCTCTTGAGTTTCATCATAATAGAGATTGATCCGAGAATCCATGCTTCCAGATGACGTCATCGCTGACCGAGCAATCCAAGTGAAAAACCAATCATCGTCCTCTTTTTCTCTAGTCACCCCAACAGAATGAATGATGATGACGACCACTAAAAAAAGGGAATTCATCTTCTTCCTTGCTGCCATTCGACCTTCAGCAAAAATAGATGATAGGGGAACTTCAGAAAAATGAAGAGAATTCGTCTTCGTTTCCCCTGCGAAGACCCATCTCGCTATTATCTGTCGAGAAAAATCTCCGATCGGGAAAGTACAGTTACAGGTGATCGTCGTCGTCGGTGGTGTTAGAATGCAAAGGAACCGGTTTTTCGTGAAAATTTTCGGGGAACGTCTTCGGCGGGAGAAGAAGGCGAGAAGATGGCTGCGATGACTTTTTTGTTTCATCAAGGTTTTTTTCGGGGTTTTTTTTGCGCGGTGCGATAGGGTCGGGTGAGAGGAACTTCTCATTCTTGGGTTTTTGTCTCGTGATTTGTTTTGTTGTCTACGTTTTTGAACCTGGAAATTTCTAGATTCTGAATTTTAGAAGGCGAGGTTTCTGAATCTTGAATCCCTGGATTCTGAAGCTTTTTGGATGTTTAATGATTTTTAATTTTTTTATGGATTTCGGGGGATTCTTGGATTTTTAAATTCTTGGATTCTTGGATTCTTGTATTCTTGGATTCTTGGATTCTTGGATTCTTGGATTCTTGGATTCTTAGATTCTGGATATTCTTGACCTTTCAACTTTCCAGAAAATGTCCGCTCCAGTCTTCTCCTTCGGTATTAATCAATGCACCATATGCGATTTTGCTCAAAAGAACCACTTCATCGTGATGGACGGTGAGACCATGTGCAAGTGAGATTTTCCCATCACCACTGTTTCCCATAAAGCCCTCTAAACTTCAGACAGTGCTTTTTAAAAAACAAAATCACATTCCGACTACCCCCGAAACGGCCAGATGTCGTGGATTCTGAAGAAGGAGAGCCAGTGAAGAAGGTCGCAAAACTGGAAGAGTCTTCAAAGGAGGAGGAACAAGTTGAGTCTGATAAGTAGGTCAAATCTGGATCGAAACGTTTTTTCAACTTCTGATTCAGATGCTCCAATGCGAAATGCGAGAATGTTCTTGAAAAGGAGAAGCCAATGCTGCATCCAGTATCCCAGAAGTTGATTTGCGAGTAAGTTTTCATGGACGAACAATTGAGCAGAAACTGTTCAGGCGCTTGCTGTGGGCCTAGGCGCTAACCATGGGCTTAGGCTCGCTTGAATGCTAATGGTGGGCTTTGGCTCGCTCAGGCGTAAGCTGTGGGCTCAGGAACAATCATGGGTTCAGAAGCCAACGGCGGCTTAGGCATGCTTAGGCGCTAACCGTGGAGTTAGGTATGCTAAAATGCTAATAATGGGCTTAGGCTCCACCCAGGCGCTAGCTGTGGGCTTAAAGTCGCTCAATTGCTAATGGTAAGCCTAGGCTTGCTCAGGCGGGCTCAGGCGCCAACCGTGGTTTTAGGCTCGCCCAGCCCCTAACCATGGGCTTAGGCTCACATAAGTGTTAATGGTAGGTTCAGGCTCGCTCAGGCGAAAGCTGTGGGCATAGGGGCGTTCAGGCGCTAAACATGGGCTTAGGCCCGCCCAGGCGCTAGCTGTGGGCTTAGACCACAGAATTCGAAAATTGGTCAATTTCCAGACCCTGCTACCGTTTCCATCTAGCCTTCCAACGTGACCGCGCCGGAGACGAAGTGTACCTAGAAGAGCCTTCAAAGCCCAAACCGACAGTGAGCAAGTGCACCTATTGCGGGTACAACCTGCTCAACAAGCGATCCTACCCGGGTGTGGACAAGCTAGGAAGGAGTTGCTCGTAAGAAGAGCTTCAAAAAACGTGGTGACAAAGATATTTCAACTTTCAGAAGATGCTACCGAGGAAGAAAGGCTGCCAGAAAGATGGACAACAACTCTAGCGAGAGCAGCAGCAGTCGAAACTCGGTGGATCTGACATCAGCGGAGACCGGCTCCGATCGAGAATCTGTGATTCAGTTTTGCACCAAGCATTCGGAGCCTTCGAATCTATCTGGCTCCGAGTTTTTGCAAGCCATGGTTTCATTGTGTGAGAAGCGAATGATGGCTAGTGATGAATAAAACGTTGATACTCAGTCAGGGAAAACAAAATCTTCATTTAAAGCCGAAAGCCTTATAACTTTTGCCATTGTGCCCTCTGTTAACCCGGTTCACACACTTTTGTAGGTCGATGGCGGCCGGTTCTTTGGTAATACCACTGACATCGCCTGAAACAAGCACCGTGTTTGTATGCCTGGGGGGGGGGGCGTGGCTTATTTCGGCGGAAACCTACGAGCAAGTGTGTCTGTTCAACAGCCAGTCTCTGCGGGTCGTTGTGGACTTGCAATTGTAGCACCTGAAAACAGTTTGGCTTGAGATTCTTCCAAAAGGATTAACCAACATTCTTCCGCTTGTGAATACTCTGTTCCGTCGATGTTGTCGCTTGATGACATCAGTAGGGCGGTCAACTCCAGTCCGATGATAGTAATCTGCACATGCACTGAAACAACTGGTTGGGCTGTAAGAGAAGTCACCATCCACCCACGTGCAGATAGGACGCCCTGTTACTGGATGACATCGACCTCTACCAAGTCTATCTTGACCACAATGGAAGCACCTAGGAGGACTGAGCCGGTTGTTATTCAGTGGTTCCAAACACTCACGGTCTTTTAGAAAACTCGAGTAGCACTTCTGGTGGCGATAGTTTTGGGGGCTCTTCGTCACTCTCTAAGGACTCCTTCTCTGTCGGTCTGGGTTGTCCTTCGTTTCTGTCGTTTGTGTATGGACCTTCCAGAAAGCTGTTGGTCAGTTGAGCAGGTTCATCCAACTTTCCGATTTCAGGTCTATGTTCGGTCATCTGGACATGCAGAAACTCGTCGTAGCTTTGAGGGGGCCTGAGCAATATCATATACAGAACTTGAGAATCTACAAAACTCTACCGTTGATCGAGTTCGAGATTCCCAGAAGGTAAGAGACTATTATCAACTAAGGGATATGAATTGAGATGAGGAGGGTCGAACGGAGTTGGGTCTAGAGGTGAGTTGCTCATGGTTACTGGATCACTATGGACCCAGGTCCATTCTTGGTGATAGACTGGATCATGATCAGAGCGAAAACTGGGATTGAAGGCTGTTGAAGACTGGAGTTCGGTGGTCATGAAGTTGGACCTCATGTAGTTCTGAAACTCTGCTGCGTCTCCACGTGGCCCTCCAATTGCATCCACAACTTGCTCACTGGGTACTGACTCAGTCTGCGCACTGAGCTCATTGCAACACTCCCTGGATCAAGGTTACTAATGGAGTTTAACAAAAAACCACTCACATGCACCAAAGCTTCCCGTTAACTCTGGAAAAGTAGTCCGTTTTCTGGAAACGACATTTCTCGCATCTTCCGGATGATACGATGCGAGTTGGATTGTTGGACAGCATTCAATCTAAAACCAAGGGTTTGAGGAAAAGCTCTGAATCTGAGAATTCATAATAAAGAAGTCGGAGAAATAATAATAAAGTCTTCACCAATCATAGTGTCAAAAATCTCAACAAAACTAAGGCCTTCAAAATGTATCGTCTAAAGAGTGTCTAATATAGGTGCCTTATCTTCAACAGATAATAAATCACACCCACCGTGAAACTGTTTTTTTTTTCACACACACACAGTTTCTTATCTTATCAGCACTTCGTTTCGCACCTTTGTGGTTGTCGATTTCTGGGTTAAGTCTTCATTTTTCAAAGTATTGCTTTGCAGAGAGAGAATGATAAGTTGTTATTTTGAAAAAAATAAAACGATCAGTATTTTCTGCCAAAACGAGTGGCCCTCTCTTTTGATGCACATTCACTTCTTCTATGTCTATTTACGGGTAATTGTGCGTGATCGTTCAGGAGGTTTGTAGGGATTGGATTTTCAGCCATGACGTCGGGCGACCGGTCTACTCCATGACGAGCACTGCATCCATTTTCTCTGAAACAAAAAAAAAAAGATATTTCAGATGACGTCGCTCAACTGAAAAGTCATGTATGCTACAGCAACAGGATCTGAGAAAAAACAACCTGGCTCACTTCACCGTGTTCCAAAACTCACTATAGAATTGCTCTCCTGTGAATCATCTTTTGTGGCCGATCCCTACCATGCCTGTTATAGTAATCCGCACACACCCTGTAAAGTGCAATGACGACAGTTAGAACCGCATGGAAAATAATTACGCGCAAATTAATTTTCGTGTTATTTTGTGTAAACGATTTGATCCAATTCTCGCTTTATTGCAATGGGAGCATCAGCTGCAAAACGGCCGATTGAAACAAGCACTGCTTTTATTCGGGGAACTCACTTTTTCGCCGCGGAATACAACGATTCCGGACGGTCCCTACCAGTCCTTCGATAATATTGCTCACACATCCTGTAAAGTTCAAGAATGAGACATTCTCAAATGGGGCCGTTTGGAAAATAATTACTTGCAAATGGGTTTTCGTGTTATTTTATGATAGTGTGTTTGTCCAGTTCTTGATGTATGGCAATTGGAACATCTGCAAATACGTATGTCTTATTGAATCCAACCGCGCGAATGCACTCACTTGAAAGTTGGTTGGTTATCTTTTCCATATACAGTAGCGGCCACTGAAATATCCCCTTTTGGTGTTTTCAGTGCAAAATGGTCAACTTTGAGCAGTTGCAAAAGTATGTTCCAGTTACCCAATTTTTCTAAAAATTGGTAGATGTATTGAACAAGCTCCAGCGCGTTCCAAAACTCACTGTATCATGTTTTTCCTGTTAATCAATTCTTGTGGCCGATCCCTACCATGAATTCGATAGTAATCTGCACACGTCCTGTAAGATAAAATGATGAGAGCTCGAACCGCATGTAAAATAATTACTTGCAAATTGGTTTTCGTGTTACTTTGTGTAAATACTGTGCTCCAAGTCTCAATTTCTTACAATGGGAACATCTGCAAGTATATATGTCTCAATGAATCAAAAACGGTGCGGCGCTCCTCGAGAACTCACTTTTGCGCCTGGAAACACAACGATTCCGGACGATCCGTACCATACTTTCGATAATAGTCCGCACACGTCCTGTAAGATTAAATGATGAAAAATTTACCGGCATAAAAAATAATTACCCGCAGATGGGGTTTCCTGTTATTTTATGATAGTGTCTTTGCCCACCGTCTGTTTGTTTGCAATGGGAACATCTGCAAGTATAATACATATGTCTTATGGAATCCAGCCGCGTGAATGCACTCACTTGAAAGTTGGTACTGCACCTTCTTCAGCCTCTCTTCCTGGAAGCTTGGAACGCTTCGAAAACTTCTCCGCTTGAAATCTTCCGTCCAGGGTATCCTGTTGTCCATCCAGGATTGAATTCGTTTCAACACGCAGGTTTCTTTTTGGACCACTTTTATCTGACTCTTTCATTTTTGCAGTGAACTTGGTGGGAATCTCGGCACGACTGAAATATCATCTGTGTATGCGACAAGAATAGGATTTGAGAAAAAAAAGGTGGCTCACTTCACCGCGTTCTCAAACTCACTGTGCGATTTCTTTCCTGTGAATTGTTAATGCTTGTGGCCGATCCCTACCATGCCTGCTATAGTAATACCAACACGCCCTGAAAAGTGGCACAATGAAAGTTCAAACCGCATGGAGAAGAATTACCTGCAAATGGGGTTTCGTGTTGTCTTGTGTGAATACTTTAATCCAATTATTGTTTTATTGCAATTGGAACATCTGCAAGTAAGACGGATTGGAACAAACATGGCGCTCTTTGGAGACTCTCATTTCACTCCGTCCCAAAACTTACTGTGCGATTTCTTTCCTGTGAATAACATCTTGTGGCCGATCTTTACCATGCCTGTTATAGTAATCCCAACACTTGCTGTAAAGTACAATAATGAGAGTTCAAACTGCATGGAAATAATTACCTGCAAATGGGTTTTCGTGTTATTTTGTGTGAATATTTTTTTCGAGTTCTTGGTTCATTGCAATGGGAACATCTGCAAGTATGACCGATTGAAACGAACACGGCACTCCTCAAGAACTCACGTTTGCGCCTGGGAACGCAACGATTCTGGACGATCGCTATTATGTTTTCGATAACGTTCCGCACACGTCCTGTAAGATTATATGATGAGAGTTAGAACCACACGAGAAAAAATTACCCGCAAATTGGTTTTCGTGTTATTTTGTGTAGATATTTTGATCCAATTCTTGTTTTATTGCAGTTGGAACATCTGAAAATATGGCAGATTGAAACATTCACGGCGCTCTTCGGAGACTTTCATTTTACTCCGTCGCAAAACTCACTGTGCGATTTCTTTCCTGTAAATTAATTCTTGTGGCCGATCCCTACCATGCTTGCGATAGTAATACCAACACGCCCTGTAAAGTGCAATGATGAGAGTTTGAACCGCATGGTATATAATTACCCGCAAATTGGTTTTCGTGTTATCTTGTGTGAACACAGTTCAATTCTTGGTTTCTTGCAATGGGAACATCTGCAAGTATGTATTTTTGAAACAAACACAGCGCTCTTCGAGAACTCACGTTTGGGAATACAACGATTCTGGCCGATCGCTACCATGCATCAGATAGTATCTCGCACACGCCCTGTAAATTTCAATGATGAGAGTCAGAACCACATGAGAAACAATTACTGGCAAATTGGTTTTCCTGTTATCTTCTGTAAATATTTCAGTCTAGTTTTTGATTGCTTGCAATTAGAACATCTGCAAGTACATAAGTCTTATTTAATCCAACCGTGTCAATGCACTTACATATAAGTTGGTATGTCTTGTTCATCTTTCTGCTTGTTCGTCTTTCTGCAACCTTCTGCTCTCCCAACCCTTTCTTCTGCTTGGTCTTCTGTTTCCGAACTTGAACCAGTCAAACTGAATGAAAATTAATTGATTCGAGAAGTTTTGAAACATTGTGAACTCACCGCATAGTTCTGTCCGAGACATCATTCTCTTCATTTGATTCTCCCATGGGTTGAACACCTTCTTTGACCTCTCTCCGTGGAGACTTCGAATGCTCCGAGAACTGCTCCACTTGAACTCTTCCGTCCAAGGTTTCCTGTAGTTCATCCACGATTGAAGTCGTTTCAGCGCACTGGTTTCTTCTTGAACCATTTTCGTCAGACTCTTCCGCATTTTCAGAGTCCTGATTGGGCATCTGGACATGCATGAACTCCTGGTAGCTGTTATTGACATTGCAGTTAGTCAATATTGAGTACTCCGAAGTTTCCATAGGAGTTGAATTATTCAGGTTTTGATATGGGCCCATGTCCATATTGGCGGCACCAGTTTCTACGTTTAGATACTGTTCAGAAGAGTTTGTGGACATCTCGTAATGTTGGAACTCTTCAAAGATGGAAGGTTCCACAAAAGTTGAATGATTCAGGTTGTCCACATTGGAAGTATCCAGAAACTGGTCTAAGCCGTTTTCTAAATCGTTATCAATGAATGTTGCTCCATGAGTTAGAGCCGATTGATAGTGCTCCTCTTCATGCCAGTCCATGTTCCTGATTGGCATGGACCCGGGATTGAGGGTTGGAAATGGATTCCAGTGGTCGGAAGCTTCCAAAGGTGCACTGGATTGGTTCAGATCTTGAGCTGGACTGTCCATATTGACTGTACCATGCTGTTCGGGAGCAGGACGGTGAGGAAGCGTTGGAGAAAGGTTTGGAATTTCCTTTCCAATCGTGTCGTCGGGCGACCGATTTACTCCTTGACGAGCATTGAATGTATATGCTCTGAAACAAAAAATGAAGTTTCGGATGACGTCGCTGAACTGAAAAGTCATCTATGCTACAACAATAGAATTTGAAAAAAAAAGGTGGCTAACATCGTCGCGTTCCAAAACTCACATTTCTTTCCTGTGATTTATTAATTCTTGTGGCCGATCCCTACCATGCTTGTGATAGAAACGCCAACACGCCCTGTAAAGTGAAACGATAAGAGTTCGAACCGCATGGAAAATAATTACCTGCAAATGGGTTTTCGTGTTATTTTGTGTAAATATTTTTTTCGAATTATTGGTTCATTGCAATGGGAACATCTGCAAGTATGACCGATTGAAACGAACACGGCGCTCCTCGAGAACTCACTTTTGCGCCTGGAAACTCAACGAGTCTGGACGATCGCTATTATGTTTTCGATAATAGTCCGCACACGTCCTGTAAGATTAAATGATGAGAGTTCGAACCACACGAGAAAAAATTACCCGCAAATTGGTTTTCGTGTTATTTTCTGTAGATATTTTGATCCAATTCTTGTTTTATTGCAGCTGGAGCATCTGAAAATATGGCAGATTGAAACATTCAGGGCGCTCTTCGGAGACTTTCATTTTACTCCGTCGCAAAACCCACTGTGCGCTTTCTTTCCTGTGAATCGATTCTTGTGACCGATCCCTACCATGCCTGTTATAGTAATAGCAACACGCCCTGTAAAGTGCAACGATGAAGGTTCGAACCGCACGGAACATAATACCTGCAAATTGGTTTCCGTGTTATTTTGTGTAAATATTTTGATTCAAATCTCGGTTCATTGCAATTGGAACATCTACAAGTATCGCCGATTGAAGCAAGTACGGCGTTCTTCGGGAACTTACGCTTGCGCCCACAACGATTCTGGCCGATCCTTACCAGTCCTTTGATAATATTGCTCACACGCTCTGTAAAGTTCAAGAATGAGACATTCTCGAATGAGGCCGTATGGAAAATAATTACCTGCAAATGGGTTTTCGTGTTTTGTTGTGTAAATATCTTGATCCAAATCTCGGTTCGTTGCAATTGGAACATCTGCAAGTACATACGTCTTATTGAATCTAACCGTGCGAATGCACTTGCTCGGAAGGTGGCGAGTGTTGTTCTTCTTCTCTATCTTCTTCTGCTTCCCCATCACTTTCTTCCGCTTGGTCTTCAATTTCCGATCTTGAATCAATCGAACTGAATCAAAAATTATGGACCCGAAAAATTTCAAATCATTGTGAACTCACTGATTAGAGATATCCAAAACATCATCCTCTTCATATGATTTTCCCATGGGTTGAACACCTTCTTCAACCTCTCTCCCTGAAGACTTTGAATGCTCCGAAAACTGCTCCACCTGAATCCTTCTGTAATCGGGCATCTGGACATGCATGAACTCCTCGTAGCTATTATTGACATTGCTGTTAGTCAAATCTAATATTGAGTAGTCCGAAGTTTCCATAGAAGTTGAATGATGCAAGTTGTCCACATTAGAATTATTCAGAGGCTCATTATATCTGTTTTCAAAATCGTTAGCAATGAATGTTGTTCCATGACTTAGAGCCGGTTGATAGTACTCTTCTTCATGCCATTCCATGTTGCCAATTGGCTCGATCCCGGGATTGAGGGTTTGGAAAGGGTTCCAGTGATCGGAAGCTTCCGATGGTTGGTCCAGACCTTCAGGGGCAGGACGGTTAGGAAGCGCTGGAGGAGGGTTTGGCGGATCGGGATAGGACAAGGTGTATGAAGATTCAGTCAGTGGATTTATGTGATTTGGGCCTTGAAGTTCGACATCGTTGGTGAATACAGATCTCTCATATGTTGACGTCATTTGGTAGTTTTCTCCGTTTGGGAGCATTAATTGATCGAGAGCAAAGTGTGTATTCATGTCAGATGTTTCTATTTGAAGATTGGTTTGATGATCCTGATATGGGTTGTTCACATCGGAAACAACAGTGGACATCTGGACATGTAGAATCTCCTCGTAACTGTTTCCGTTGTTGGTTGAGTCTGACGGCAATTGGGTGGTTGCAGGGTTTTCACGACACTCCCTGAAATTTGACAGTTTTCAAATACATCAACAGAGAACACACACTTGCAGAGAAACAGTTCATCCACTTTGACGAAAAGCTCGGTTTTCATGACATTGCAACGGTCACATTCCATGGTGCCAAACGATATCGAACGGTTTGGATTTTTGAGATGATTGTGTGAAGGAGGGTTGGAGATGGGAGGGACAAAAGGTTCGAAGACTGGAATTGTAGGATTGCAGCCCAGAAATTGGCTGGTCATTATGAACTTAGCGATCTCTCCGAATTCGAACTCTGAAACTGGGTAGATCATAAAAAGAGAAACGACAGAACATGCGTACCAAACAATCACTATACAGTTTCCCCTTTTATAAGTGTCGTGATCACCTTCAAATCTCCCACAGGTAATTAATTATACCCACCTTGAAACGATTTTTTCACACATACTTTCTTATCTTATCATCCCTCCGTTTCGCACCTTGATGCGTGTCGATTTCTGGGTTAGATCTTCTTTTTTTGATAAGAAAATTCTACAGTAATACTTTGCAGTGATTAAGTAGAAATCGTTTCCATTCCAATCACAGTTCTTATAAAAATGAAGGGTTCAAGCCAGAAATTGACAGCCAGCAAAGTAGATGAGAAACTGTTGGTGAAAAATCACAGTTTTTAGATTTATTATCTGTTGGAGATGGAGATGTGATAAGGGCATCTATATAAGGGAGAACTGTAGGACGCTGTTTCTTATTGTTTCTCTTGTTATAACTCCTCCTATTGAAGACTACATATTTTAGAATGTTTTCTCGCTTCGAGTTCACTGAATTATGCAAACAGTGTGGCTTTCAAAAAACTGGATATTTCTCTGAAGTCGACGGAAAGCTTTTGTGCATGTAAGGTTTTCTACTTGTTTTTTAAACAGTAAGGTTTATGCAGGAAATGTTGTGATGAGCTCATGGCTCCAACGGGCCCGTCGTATGGAAACGTGCCGGAACTTCAGAACCACACGTTTCCTCCCAACATGATTGCTCAGGATGCTTGGAATCACAATCAGATGGTGTAAGTGAGTTTGAATTTGTTTCCGAATATAGTTCTATCTATTTTAAGATCGTGTCTGACGTATTACCGAAGGACCGGCAGGGAGCGACCTGAAGAGTTGGCTGAGAAAAGCTACAGTAATTCGTGTATTAGGAAGAGTAACCTGTTTCTTTTGAAAAATGATAATTTAAATCGTTTGCAAATCATGGATAATAAAGTTCGATCGCATTTCATGGCACCAAATGACACAGATCTCTGGTTTTAAAATGGCGTGGTTTCGAAACGTCTCTGGAGTTTTTGTAGAACCTTGAAGTCCTTCTTCCTAGTCCAGACGGATTACGCTACTTCTTGCAAGGCCTTCACTTTTTTCTGCAAAAACTTTTCTGGTCTAGAAAATTCTTGATTCTCCCGGAAGTCACGTACTCACATCCCCTTTTTCTCTGTGCTTGTCCCTCTCAATCCGAATGTATATAGATCCGGATCAAAAAGTTTGGAGCACACTCATAAGCTCGCTCGCTAATCCTGTTATTGGCGATTAGAAAATGGGAGTAAACTCTGGACATGTAAATGAGAGCAGAAGTCAGTGGAGAATGGGCTTCTGAGGAAACAGGAAATTCGAATTTCCGCTCGAAATTCGATGAGAGGAAAAGATAACAGGCTGAAGTGTCAGGAGGACTACAAAAACTAGAAAATTGAAGGATTCGAGATATCCAGATGTCCATAATGAGCATTACTCATAACTTGGTTCATTTTGATGGTAGAAAACTGAAACTTCAACCAATCGACCAGAATAAAAAATTTGAATCAAAACGAACTAGAGAACTGTGAGACTTGCTAAAAAAATTTTGCTCATATTTAGGCCAAAATTAGCAATGCTCATAACTTGACTCATTTTGAGCCGAGAAGTCTGAAAACACCATCAAACGATAGAGAATTAAAATTTGCACCTTTATAGATAGAAACCCGTTGCTTTCGACTTGAAGCAGTACCTTGAAAACCTCTCGAAATCCGCTAAAGGTTCTCACTCATTTTTGTAATGATGAGCAACTTGAAATGCTCATAACTTGGTTCACTTTGAAATTGCGGGTTTGAAAATACCACCAATCGATTGGAAATAAAAATCTAAATCTAGAATTTAAAAAACCGGCGAATTTTCTGAGTCTTGCTCGTTTCTGGGTCAAAATGAGCATTGCTCATAACTTGGTTCATTTTGATGGTAGAAAGCTGAGATCCAATCGACTGGAAATAACATCGCTAACCTGGGAACACATTTTCGACCTTCGGATGAGGGTGAGATATCTTTTTAACACGTCCTAGTACATATAGATCTTCTCCCATTCAACATGATTTATTCCCACTTTCAAACTTTCAAAAAAACCACCAGAACCAGGACAAAAGAACGATCACAAATAGGCAGTATTATGTCTTTTGAATCCCTTCCGCTTCTCCTCCAACGCCCGATCCATCAGTTTCTTCTCTCCATTCGATGATGGTTCGACAACTCGAGCGGCAATCGAATTGACCGTCTTCTTCAGATCCAAATCCGAGTTGTAGCTGTGGATTTCCATTTGAACGTGGAACATTGTTAGATATGCAGGTGGTCGAGGGGTACTGTAGACGATAAGTAAGATGTGCGGGTTGTCAAGGGGTACTGTGACACAGTGGTTGAATTTGCAGGTAGTTTGGAGAGCACTGTAAGATCTGTAAAAGGTCTAGTTTGAAAGGATTTCCGAGCGACAAAGCGGATGAATGTAAGAAGACGGAGAGTGTCAGGTTAGAAGAGTGATAGTTGATATACAAAACTGTTGAAAGACTTTCAATTTGTAACAGAAATCAAGCTCGGAAATTCGAAGATCCTTGTCCAGCGCCTCTCTTTTATATAGACCCCCCCCCCCTTCTCGAAAACTGACCAAAAATCTCTAGGGCTTCTCAACATCAAACTAGGAGACAAGAAAAAAACAGGTCAAATCTGAAAAAAATTTTGGTTTTTTGAAGTCTTCGAAGAAAAACATTCAAGGTACGTTCGGAAACCACAAATAGGTGCTTTGGGCGGGAAAACATTCCGGGGAATTCTGAGCAGCAAAAAACATAGTCTTTTAGAATTTTTCTGAATCTTTCAGAATCCTCCAGAATCGTTCAGAATCCTTCAGAACCCTCCAGAATTGTTCAGAATCTTCTATTATCCCTCAGAATTCTTCAGAATCTGCCAGAATGATCCAACATCTTCCAGGATTCTCTAGAGCCCTTCGGAATCCTTCAGAATCCTTCAGAATCCTCCGAGATCCCTCAGAATCTTTCAGAATAATCCAGAACTCTCTAGAGCCCATTAGAGCCCTTCAGAGTTCTCCAGAATCATTCCAAATTCTTCATGATCCTCCAGAATCTTCCAGAATCCTGCGAAGACTTCCATGAATTGTTCCAATATCCATTTTTTCCGTATAATCACGTACTCGTGTACTCACTTCTTGCTAATCCTCCAGAATGAGGATTAAGTTTTCGGATTATCGAGACTAGAAAAACTAATTTGTGTAGTAAATGTGTTCCAGGAATAGAAAGAAAAAATGCTCCAAGATGATGATAGAGATTAGGACAGAGACAAGACTCATGCTGTGAGTGCCAAAAGTTCAAAAAGTTGGGATTGCTCTTTTGGTTATGGTGGGAAACTTGAAATGCTCATAACTTGGTTCATTTTGAAGTTGAGAGTTGTAAAACACAACCAATTGATTGGAAATGAAAATTTGAATCTTGGAGATCTGTCCGATTTTTTTTTCGACGTTTGCTCATTTTCAGGTCTAAATGAGCATTGCTCATAACTCGGCTCATTTTGAGTCTGACAGTCTGAAAACACTATCAATCGATAGAGAATACACATTTGAACATTTATGGAAACCCATGTGCTTTTCCGACTCGTAGCAGCACCCTGAAAACCTCTCAAAATCCACGAAAGTTCCCCTTGCATTCAACATGATTTATTCCGACTTTCAAACTGCCAAAAAACATCAAAATCAAGACGAAAAAAAGGTCACAAATACGCAGTATTATGTCTCTTGAATCCCTTCCTCTTCTCCTCCAACGCCCGATCCATCAGTTTCTTCTCTCCATTCGATGATGGTTCGACGACTTGAGCGGCAAAAGATTGGACGGTCTTCTTCAGATCCAGATCCGAGTTGTAGCTGTGGATCTCCATTTGAACGTGGAACATTGTTAGATACGCCGGTTGTCGAGGGGTACTGTAGACGATTAGTTAGAAGCGCAGGTAGTCCAAGAGTACTGTAGGATCTGAAGAAGTCAATTTTGACAAGGATTGAGTGCGACAATGCGGATAAAGGTATGAAAACGGAGAGCGTCAGGTTGAAAGTGTGAGAAGTTAGATATGCAGGTAATCAAGTACAGTAGCCGAGACTAAAAAACGTGACTACTTTTGAAGAGTACAGTAAGCCAAGGTAACAAGAAGACGTGGTACGAAAAGCAAGTTTTCAGTCGTCTTGAGCGCCAGAAATTCCGAAATTTCTAGAGAACTCAAAAAAAATCTCAGAAAAATTTTCCGTTCTCCTTCTCCCAAAATCCTCTTCCTATTTATACCCCTCTCGGAGAAGAGGAAAAATGGCCACCGGCTCACCAATGATCTGAAATCAAGGGCTTCCTCTTTTTTTCAAGTATAGGTCAGAAACAGGAAAAAAAATGGAAACGGAAAGAAACATCGGAACAAGTCGAGATGTTTTTGAGAAATGTGAAAAAAAAAGAAATTGTTGAAAATTTTTTTTGTGGGAAACCGAAAAATACGGTGATCCTGGAAACTCGAAAACAAGTTACGACTGGGCAATGGGTTTGAAGTTTGTCAGGATACGTTGGGATGATTCTGAAGGACTCTGAAGGATTCTGAAGGATTCTGGAGGGTTCTAGAGGATTATGAAGGATTCTGGAGGATTCTGTAAGATTCTGAAGGGTTCTGGAAGATTCTGTAGGAATCTGGAGAATTCTGAAGGATTACTGAAAAATTCCGATGGGATCCAAAATTCTGCAAATCTGAAGTTTCAAGAAGATTTTCTGATTTCAAAAGTTATCCAGTTCAAAATACAAGCATTCTGGAGTGTGATGGGATTCTGAAGTGTTGTGTTTTTAGAACGTTCTGAAAGATTTCGGAAGGTTCTGGAGGATGCTGTAGGATTCTGGAAGATTCTAAATGATTCGAAAGGATTCTGAACGATTCTGGAAAGATCCCAAACGGTCCCGGGAGCACTGGATGGTTTTGGTGGATTCTGAAAGATTCTGAAGCATTCTAAAGGATTCTCGAAGATTCTGGAGAATTTTAGAACATTTCAAAAGACCTTGAAAGATTCAGCAGGATCTCTACAATCTCCCATTGTTTTCTGATTCATAACATTCGAAATTCATTTTTCTTTGTTTTTTCTCAACAAAAAAAATTGCCCATTTCCAGAAGCGCAAACAGTAAACAACTATCCAGGGACCCGGCTTAAAATCGGATTAAAATTTTTGTGAATTTTTCAATTCTTGAAAGGACAGAAAGCCTTGAGTTTCTGACTTTTCAAAGATCCTAATCCCAGAAGCCAAGCCAGGAGTCCGTCTTGGGATGTCCAAGAAGCCTTTTTAGATCATTGGTAGTGAGAGAGAGTGAGAGAGAGAAGAGAGCTCGAGGAAGGAAAAAAGTGGGCGGAGCTTGAGCTCGACTCCGTATAAAAGGGGATTCGAGGAATTGGACAAGGTATACACTTTTGGTTTTGAAGACTTTTGCAAGTCTCCACCAAGTCTCTCTACTGTTCCTCTCACTCTGTACTACAGTACTCCAAAGCCACCTGCACATCTTACTTGCTGCCTACAGTACCCTCGACTACCTGCACATCTAAAAATGTTCCACGTTCAAATGGAAATCCACAGCTACAACTCGGATCTGGATCTGAAGAAGACGGTCCAATCGTTTGCCGCTCGAATCGTCGAACCATCATCGAATGGAGAGAAGAAACTGATGGATCGGGCGTTGGAGGAGAAGCGGAAGGGATTCAGAAGGCACGACACTACTTACATGTGAACAATTTGATTTCTGTTCCTCCTTTTTTTTGTTTCACTGATTTCTATGGGTTTTGTACTTTGTTTTTTTGCTTCTTCGGTTCAAGGTCAATAAATCATTGTCAAATGGAAAATCTCGAGTTTTTTGTTGTTGTTTTTTTCAGAGTTAAAAATGAGTCAGAAAGAGTCAGAAAGGCTCAGAACGATACGGAAGTTTTTAAGTCAATTTGAAAGCCTGTCTTGCATGATTGAAAGGAGTTCAAACTGCTCCAAATGTCTCCAGAAATCTTCAGGATCTTCCGCAGTGTTTCCGATAGCTATAGACCCCTTCAGAAGCGTTCAGAATTTTTAAGAATGTTACAAGCAACTCTAGAAGGTTGCGCCGGGAACCAGAAGTGTTTCAGAAGCCAGACCACACTTCAGAAGTCTTCCAAAAGCTCTAGAAACTATTTCACTTTTCTCACTGTGATTTCTCCTTCAAAAAGTCCAAATTCTGCACATTTCTTAGCCCAGACGGAGACTTCAATCCTTTCTGATTTTTCAGAATCCTCAAAAAGGCTTTCTGATACTTCAGAATCCTATAAATTCCTTCGAAAATCGTCAGAATCTTCCCAGTTTCCTTGTCTTCTTTCAATGCCTCCCGTATAAACCTTTGCTTCTGTAGTTCCAATCAGATGCTCTCAATCTTTCTCCAATTTTCAAAGACCCTTGGTCTATATACATACATTCACAATTTCCAAACCGGATCTTCTTTAAAAGTAGTACAAACTCCCCTAATCCCCTCCCTCCCGAAAAGTAGTTCTAATCCGAGTTATCCCAGCTTTTTCACATGGTCTCTTGGAGTCAATGCTCAAAGAAAACGGTGACGATTTTTAGCAGCTTTTTTATGTTGAAAATAGTGACAAATTGTAAGAATCGAAAAACAAAACAAAAAAATTTCAAAATCCCTTCTAATTTCAAAATCCCTTCTATCCCAAAGCTCCCAGTCATGCTCCAAGACACAGAAAAACTGATCAAAAATCAATCTGAAAATTTCAAGTTCCAAACTTCTACTATATAATGTGTGCACTTTTTTCTCAAAGTTCCTTGTTTTTCGAAAGTTAAATCTGCTAATCCACAGAAGCCTTAGACTTCTCATGTTTTTCGAGAGAAAAAAAAGAAGCCATTAGAAAAAAGGGGAGGAGCTTAGAGAAAAAGGGGCGGAGCATCGATGGAGAGGAGAGGCTTTTTGCTTTTCTAGAATTCATTCTCAGAATTTGCCGAGCTCTTGGAAGTTCTTCATTTCTGGCTGCTTTCGACTGACTAATTTCCAAGCTACCGTATTCCCAACATCGCCCTGCCCATCTAACTTGCTGCCTACAGTACCCCTCGACTACCTGCACATCTGAGCATGTTTCACGTTCAAATGGAAATCCACAGCTACAACTCGGATCTGGATCTGAAGAAGACGGTCAATTCGATTGCCGCTCGAGTCGTCGAACCATCATCGAATGGAGAAAAGAAACTGATGGATCGATCGTTGGAGGAGAGGAGGAAGGGATTCAGAAGGCACGATACGACTTACATGTGAACAATTTGATATTTGTTCCCTTTTTTTTGTTTCGCTGATTTCTATGGGTTTTGTACTTTGCTTTTTTCTTCTTCGGTTCAAGGTCAATAAATCATTGTCAAATGGAAAATCTTGAGTTCTTTTGTTGTTGCTTTTTTCAGAGATGAAAATGAGTCAGAAAGAGTCAGAAAGGCTCAGAACGATTTGGAAGTTTTCAAGTGCATCTAGAAGACTGTTCCGAATGCTTCAGAGCTGTTGAAACTGCTGCAAATGCCTCCAGAAGTCTTCAGAATCTTTCTCAGTGTTTCAGGAAGCTCTAGAAAACTTCAGAAGCGTCCAGAACCTTCTTGAATGTTGCAGAAGAGTCTAGAAGGTTCTGACGAGAACCAGAAGTGACACAGAAGCTTCGAATAGCCTGGGCTCAAAGTTCCATAAGCCTTCCAGTATGAACCCTTCGCAGCGTTGGACAACTTGTTAGAGAGTACAAGAATCCTCAAAAGGTCTTCATAATCCTTCAGAATCCTCTAGATTCCTAGATTCCTAGAAGATTCTGAAGGAATTCACAGAATCGTCAGAATCTCGACACTCTTTTTTTTTCAGTATCTTCTTCCATAGTTTTATCCCAAAAAAGTCCAAAACTACACATGTCTCGCTAATCCCAATCGGAAGCTTTCCAATTTTCAAAGACTTTGGTCTATTTTTATTCACAATTTTTAATCTGAATCTTTATCAAATTAGTAGTATAGTAGAAACTCCCATAATCTTTCCAAAAGCCTGAATCTACAGATCGAAGTTAGGGCTGAAAAAATGACCTCTTTTTTGCTGACCAAGTTTTCAAGATCTCTTCGAACTCCCCAAGCTCTCAGTCATGCTTCAAGACAGCATAATAACAAAAAAAACTGATCAAGAATCTGAAAATTTTGTGTCGCAAACCTTTACTACAATTTGTGCACTTTTTTGTTTATTGAAATTTCAAAATGTTATTTTTTGCTTTCTTATGCTAAGGATTCTCAAACGTCAATCGTCAGTATTCAAACCTTTCAAAAATGTCGAAATTTCGGAATGCGTCATTTAAAGATCTCGAAGATTCTAGGAGAGATGAGTCAAGACTCAAAAATGATCTAAAGGTCTGGAGGGAAACTTTTGTGGGGTTTCATCTCGGATCTTTGAAAAGTGTTAGAGATCTCTTGAATGTCGTTGGGAAGATTCTGGAGGATTCTGAAGCATTCTGAAGTATTCTGGAGGCTTCTGGAAGATTCTGCAGGATTCTGGAGGGTTCTGAAGAATAATGAATGGTTATGAAGTTTTCTGAAGGGCTGAGAGATTCTGAAGAATTTTGAAGGATTCTGGAGGATCCTGAAGGATTCAGAACAATTCTGACAAATTCTGAAGATTTTCAGAAACTTCAATTTCGTTGATTTGATCTACTCCCGGCTCTAGGACAGAAGGGATAATACCAGGACTTATGAAATTTCTAAAGGATTTTCACATCTCCAGCACATTTTCCAGGCCTAAACCAGATCATCCGGAATGAGGGTGGAAATTTGGGATTTTTTTTCGAAAATTTTTTCCAGTTTTTTCAACAGAGATCACCATTTTCGGGGTTGTGTTTTCAGTGTCAGTTGACAATTTTTTTTTCCGAGAGAAAATTTTTTGGGTTCTGAAACCATAAAGTGTTCATTTTTGGTTTTGGTCAATATGTTGATAGGGTGAAAACTACATAGGAAAATAAAAGTGGATCTTTGGAATTGGAGTTTTTGCATAGATCTGAAGTTTTGGAGTATTCTGAGGATTCTAGAAGATTCTGGAGGATTCTTTTGGATTGCAGAGGGTTTTAGAGGATTTTGAAGAGTTCTGAAGAACTCTAGAGGCATCTGGGAAATCCTGGAACATTCAGATGGATTATAGAAGATTCTGGAAAATTCTGAAAGACTCTAAAGAATTCTGAAGGATTCTGAGGATTCTAGAAGATTCTGGAGATTCTGCAGGACTCTGGAGGATTCCGTTTAATTCTGGAAAGTTCGGAGAGATCCTGGAGGGTTCCGAAGGATTTTGGAGATTTCTGGAGAATTCTAAAAAATTCTGGAGGATTCTGGAGTATTCTGAAAAGCTCTGAAGCATTCTGAAATTATCTGGCGGATTCTGAAACATTCTGGAACATTTTAAACGATTCTAGGAGATTTTGAATTCTGAAAAATTCTAGAAGACTCTGGAGAGTTCTGGAAAGTTCAGAAGCATTCTGAAATGTTCCGGAGGACTCTGGAACATTCTGGAACAGTCTGAAAGATTCTGAAAAATTCCAAACGAATCTAGGAGATTCCGATTTCTGAAAAATTCTGGAACATTCTGAAACATTCTGGAACATTCTGATGGGATCCCAAGCATCTGAAAATCTGATTTTTCAAGAAGATTTTTACACTTCAAAAACCATCACAAAAAATCACATCATCCGCCTTCTTTTGTTCTTATTTTTTGCAAAGTTCTGAAAGCTTTTTAAAAGCTGAAAATCCGGAATTCAAATGAGATATCTATGTACATTTGTATGTATTCGAGATGAAGAATCCAAAGCCGGAATAATATGTTTTTTCTTCTCATTATTTCCAAAGTCATAATGGAGTTGTTATTATCATTATTCAGACCAGATCTTCTCAGTATCCGAATGGGGATAATAGAACAAAAATCTGGAAGAAAAATTTATGAAGTTTTTGAAATCTTTTCCATTAGAAATGATTGAAAAACATTGGAGGAGAAGTTAAAAACTTGGAGAGGAAATACATATAAGGGGATACGAAGATCTGAAAGCCAGATAGCTGAAAATCTATAAATCTGAACAACTGGAAATCTAGAGACCTGAAAAACTGAAAATCTGAAAATCTGGAAATCTGAAAATGTGGAATTCTGGAAATCTGAAATTCTGTATATCTGGACTTCTGGAAATCGGTAAGTCTGAAGATCTAGAAATCTGAAAATCTGGGAATCCAGAATTTTGAAAATCTAGAAATCTGGGAGGCTGGACATCTGGAAATTCGAAAATCCAAAAATCCGAAAACCTGGAAATCTGGAAATCTGGAATTCTGGAAATCTGGAAATCCACAAATCTAGAAATATGGAAATCTGGAAAATTTGAAAATCTCGGAACATGAAAAACTGAAAAATTAGAAATCTGAAAATCTAGAAATCTGGAAATCTGGAAATCTGAAATCTAGAAAACTGAAAACCTGGAAAACTGGAAATCTGGAAGTCTGGAACCCTGGAAACCTGGAAATCTGGATATATGGAATTCTGGAAATCTCTCTTTTATCCTCATTTCCAGCTTAACTCTATCCCTAATCTCTCATTAATCTCAATTCAGATACATTTTGATCTATAACACTATTCTCGGATAAAATTAAATCGAAAAACTTTGAGGATTACGGTAGTTTTCAAAAACTCAAAAACTCAAACATCCCATGGTTCTCCGAATCTTCGGACCACCCACCAATCCTCCCCTCTTGTTATTGTCCATCTTTGAAAATGCTCCCCGTTTTTTGACCAACCACTTTCTGTTCCCCTCCAAGACTTTCCAAAACAACAAGGATCTATTTTTTCGATTCGAAGAAAAAAATTCGAAAATTTTTTTCGAAAAGCATTTTTCCTCTCCG
This sequence comes from Caenorhabditis sp. 40 LS-2015, assembly GCA_900536305.3. Taxonomy (NCBI): domain Eukaryota; kingdom Metazoa; phylum Nematoda; class Chromadorea; order Rhabditida; family Rhabditidae; genus Caenorhabditis; species Caenorhabditis tribulationis. The sequence goes on from LR544204.1 coordinate 55,515, forward strand.
AAAAAGCAAGAAGCCCTAGAGGAAAACCCAGTTGGTCAGGGTATAAATAGGAAGCGATCTGGAGGGAACAGGAAAAGAGGTGGTCAGATTTTCTGGAAGACCCCAAAAATTTCTGAGTTTTTTTTTTCACCCTCAGCTTTTTTTCTCTTATTGTCTTCAAAGTCTGCCTATTAACTATTCAAAGTTTTTCAGATCTCCTACAGTACACCCAGCTCGAGCTCACCTGCACATCAAACTCTTCTGGAGCAGACTTCCTTATCGTCTACAGTCCCCTCGACTACCTGCACATCTAAGCATGTTCCACGTTCAAATGGAAATCCACAGCTACAACTCGGATCTGGATCTGAAGAAGACCGTCCAATCGTTCCGTGCCAAAATCGTCGAGCCATCATCAAATGGTGAAAAGAAGTTGATGGATCGGGCGTTGGAGGAGAAGAGAAAGGGATTCCGACGGTGCAATACGACCTACATGTGAACATTGCTTAATCCTTTTTTTCCTCTTGTCGATTTTTTTTCCTATTTGCAACCTATATATTCCCCCATTTATGGGTCCTTGTCTCTTTGTCTTATCGTCTTCTGAATGTTGAATAAATCGTGTGAAATGGAGAAAGAGTATTGGGTTTAAATCGATGCTAGAAAAGTCTGGGAGCATTCTGGAAGATTCTAGGGGGATTCCGAAGGAATCTCGAAACCCTAGAGGGTTGCTGGGGGATTCGAGAGGTTCTAGAGAGAATCTGAGAGGGTAAGGAGGGTTGCGAAGGATGCTGAAGGATTATGGAGGAGTCTCAAGGATTCTGAAGAACTCTGTAGGATTCTGACGATTCTCATTGGTTTTAGGGAGGAACTGAAGGAAGAGGAAGGATTCTACTAGAAGCTGAAGGGAGAAGAAGGGCTCGAGAGGATTTGGAAGCACACGGAAGATGGTGCTTTAGAATTAGTGTCAAGGATCATCGGGAGATTTTAAAGCTGTTGTAGTCTATGAAGAGTCTGGGAGGATTATGAAGGATTGTAGATGATTCTGGAGGATCCTGAAGAGAGTTGGAGAATCTCTAGAGGATACAAAATATTTTGAGAGAGTTTGGAAGTTTGGAGATGTGCCGGGATGTCTGGAAAGGATTCTGAAGAGATCTCGAGAAGTCTGAACAATTTTCAGATCTTTAGATCTTTCTGAATTCGTTCCAGAACGCAAGGCAGATTCCTCTCCGAACCGTCATCCGTTAGGCACCTTCAGAATCCTTTGAACCTCTTCTGATCCACACAGGATTCTTCAAATTTTCCGATAATTTCTCACAGCCTTCCATACTTTCATAAAACTCTTCAGCTGCTCTTCAAACTCTTCCGATTCCTTAGGAACCGTCCAGAATCCTTCAGAATCTTCCAGAACACTCTAGAGTCTCACAGCATCATCCAGAATCCTCGACATCACTACACAATCTTTCAGGATTGTCCAAAATCTTCCATATTTTTTTTCGAACGCTTCAAAACTTTTCGGCACCCATCCAAATAATCCAGAATCCTCCAGAATCTTCCAGCCTCTTTCAAAATCTTCCGATCCTTTTCGAACTCCCAAAAAAACTTCGCCATGTCTCTTCTAATCTCGTCTATTTCCGTTCGATCTCTATTCCAATTCAATCCAATCCAATCCAATTGAGATTTTCCAAAATGCAGTCTTCCTTGAACCAGTCACCCATTTTTTTTTGCTTCCTAATCCTTATCCCAAGCCCTAAATCCACCAAAAACAGCTCCATCTCCATTTCCCCCCTTTCTACTACATGTGTTTACAGTAGTGGAAAGATTCGTTGTAGGTATTCTGTCCTTTAGAAATATAAATCCCTTTCAAATCCTCAAGGGTCTCCTGGGGCATAGAAAAAAAATGGCCACAACATGAAAGAAGACAACAACATATTGTTTAGTTTGATGCATAATTCTTGAGGAACACACGGGAAATCTATCAGAAGACTTTCGCTTGGTTTTCTGATCTTGTGAGAAGAACATCGGACATCTGGACAATCGTCTTCTAGGAGCTTTGGACTGGTAGAACAAAAAAGTTGTTGGGTTTTGGACAAGGTTGAGCAAAGTTATAAATACTCAAACAAAGTGACCTCTCACCACTACTCGTAGCTGTACTGAGGAGCAGGTGAAGTTGGGTGAAAGCGTCAGCGCGAAAAATGAGAAAAACGAAACCAAAGTTGTGTTTGAAGCATACAAACTTCCCCAAAAATGCCATACACAAATCTATCTGCGGTGGAAACCATTGTGGTCAGGTTCCACGTTTATCCGGCTTTGGTTGTTTATGTGCTGTGCTCACTACCAATATTTCTGATCTACTTGCACGTGTTCAACAAAAACTGGCAACAGGACAAGAAAACTGCAATATTTCCAATCGTCCATCACTTCCATTGGTTTCTCAAAGTGTTCCATTCATTTCTGTACCTTTCAAGCCTTAAGATGATCCTTTGGATTCTCAACAGCAACAAAGTACTGGATTATCTGTTCACGATACAATTTTGTTTTTCGACGTTTGTCTCGTTTTGCGCTGTGGAAGTCAATCAATTTTTATTGAGCTTGTTAGCCATACAGAGATTCTTCTTGTACTTTTTCCCGGACACCGAACGCTATTTGAACTTTTCGCAGAGAACCATGAGGAAAATCATCTACAGTGTCTACGGGCTTTCATTCACCGAGTCTGTTGTCTTTGCCTATGGTTACTTGCAGTCTGGAGCAAAGTCCATCACATTCATGACCGTAAGTTTTTTTCAACCTGAAACTCACTTTTGGATTTTTTCAGGTTTATAACATATGCTTCAATCTCATCCTACTGTCATCTGCTCTATTATACATTCCGATATTTATCAGTATATCTAAACTCTCACATTTACCATCTGCTAAACTCAGCCAACCTCAGAGATATGTCATGTGGCAGTTGGTGGCCATACTGTTGGAGAAATTGGTAAGAATAGATGATCCATCTTTACTATTAACAAACGCAAAATTCTGTGTGTGTGTGTGTGTGTGTGTGTGTGTGTGCGATTGTCGATCTTGTTATCTATAGATAAGGTTTTAAGGTTTCAGATTCAAATTCTCATATTTATATTCACTTCCCTCTTCGTAGATGTAAGTATAACTTTTTGCGAGAAAAAACTTCAGCTATTTTCTATTCAGGCCATGTTTTATGTAAAGTTCTATGATATCTTCTTAATCCCACCACTGATGCAACTGACTTATTTGGGTTGCAACAAACGCAACTTCGAGACCATTCCAGCCGTGTTAAAACTGAAGAAGACCTTTCGAACTTTACGGACTAAATTCACAAGAAGCGGAAGTGCTGTGCACCCGCAAGTTTATTCGATTCCAGTGCCAAACTAATGGAAATATATTGAATGAAGATAAAGATAGCCTAACTGACTATTCTCGATGCAACGGACTGTTTAAACATTTTCGCAGTTGGTGAAGGCCATAAAACTTTTAAATCAAGGATGGACTCATAGAAAACAAAACTAGGGCAGTCTGAATGAACTGGGTCGGCTACAAAAATTGAATGTTCCTGACAACAGTACCTCTGAGGTCGCTACAAAAACATTCCTGAACTCGCTCAAAAGTTGATTCGGAAAAATGGATTGTGGTTTGCCAGAAAAGTTTTCTTCACGAATGGTGCACTGTTTATGGTTCGCTTAGCGGAGCTGCAGCTTTCAGGCTGGTCAGACATGGCAAATTTCGGATGTCTGAGGCTGGTATTTCAAATAAGTTCAAATTTTGTATAGTTTTGTTACCAGAAACGCCCACGAAAAAAGTTTTAGGTTTTCGGACAAGGTTGAGCAAAGTTATGAATACTCAAACAAAGTGACCAGCAGGTGAAGTTAGGTTGAAGAGTGACTCGTTACAAGAGGAAACCGAGCGAAAAACGAGAGAAAAGAAACCAAAGTTGTGTTTGAAGCATACAAACTTGCCAAGAAAGGCATGGAGTCAAATTTAACTTTGGTGAAAGCTATGACCGAGTACCACGTTTATCCGATTTTGGCTGTTTATGTGCTGTGCTCACTACCAATATTTCTGATCTACTTGCACGTGTTCAATAAAAACTGGCAACAGGACAAGAAGACTGCAATATTTCCAATCGTCCATTACTTCCATTGGTTTCTGAAAGTGTTCCATTCATTTCTGTACTTTTCAAGCTTTATGATGATACTTTGGATTTTCAACAAAAATTTTTGGATCGAATGTCTTTTCATAATACAATTTCAACTTTCGGTTTTCGTCTCGTTTTGTGCCGTGGAAGTCAATCAATTCTTATTGAGCTTGTTAGCCATCCAGAGATTCTTCTTGTACTTTTTTCCTGACACCGAACGCTTTTTGAACTTTTCGCAGAGGACCATGAGAAAAATCATCTACAGTGTCTATGGGTTTTCATTAACTGAGTCTGTTGTCATTTTCTGCGTTGGGTTGAAGTTTGGAGAAATGTCCCTTACATTCTTGATCGTAAGTATTTTCAACCCGAAACTCACTTTTGGAACTTTTCAGGTTTATAACATAAGTGTCAATCTTGTCCTTTTGTCATCTGCCCTATTTTACATTCCGATATTTATCAGTATATCTAAACTCTCACACTTACCATCTGCTAAACTCAGCCAACCTCAGAGATATGTCATGTGGCAGTTGGTAGCTATACTAATAGAGAAGCTGGTGAGAGAGCTTTGATATTGTCATCTATAGATTAGGTTTCAGGTTCAAATTCTAATATTTATATTCAGTGCCCGCTTGCCGGAGGAAGTAAGTGTAACTTTTCCTAGAGAAACTTCAGCTATTTTTTATTCAGGCCGTCGTTTATACAAAGTACTATGATATCTTCTTAATCCCACCACTGATGCAACTGACTTATTTGGGTTGTAACAAACGCAACTTCGAGACCATCCCAGCCGTGTTAAAGCTGAAGAAGACCTTTCGAACCTTACGGACCAAATTGACAAAAAGCGGAAGTGCTGTGCACCCGCAAGTTTATTCGATTCCAATGCCAAACTAATTAAAATCTATTAAATTTTTAACAATTTGATTACATAAGTGACTGATAGTCCTAAATCAATAAATTATTATTAAATGAAGATAAAGATAGCCTAACTGACTATTCTCGATGTCATGGAGTGCAAACATTTCTACAGTGGGTGGAGGCCATGTAAAAGTTCAACAGGTTGATGATAGGTCACTATGGTCCAGGAACCGGGCGTCTCCGAGGCTTCGACATCTTCAGGGATTCTAAAAAATCTCAAGATTGGCGTGATTCAGAATCGCCGTTGATTCTCAACCACACCTCTTCTGAACCTCGCTCACTTTTTCGAGTCCTCTCTTTTCTCCCTTTCTCGAGATTCATGGCTAGATTCATTCGCAGTTTGGCCATCAGAGGGGTCCAACGGGGCGGAGCATTCGAATAGCCAAAAAATCCAGAATGTCGAGAAAATCCAGATTCTTGAAGCTTCTGAAACTCAGAGTTCTCCGAATGATGAAAAAAAGATTCAAAAATCGAATTTTCGGATCTTCTGAATTTCGAAAACGCAGAATGCTCGGAAATCGAGAAGCCGGAATTCGGGCGTGTGGAATCAGCAGTTGGAAGAAGTGATCCAAGTTCTTTTGATTCCAGATTTTCGTCCATTTTTGAATTCATTGTTTCAGAATCTTGAATAGAAGTCGTTGAAGTTTGTGCTGAGCAATCTGAGGGTTCAGACTCGTCATCGTCCATAGGTGTCGAAATGTCTTCTGAAGCTTCAGGCTCGCCAAGATTCGGAATGTCAGGATAGTCACAATTGATAGAGTCCATTGATTCAGCAGGTGAATATTGGAGCGTTGAGGAAATCGAAATGGAAGGCGAAACTTCTGAAGATGTTTCAGAAGACCTTGGAATGGCGACGCCGAGGGGAGGTGGTCTGGAAAAAAAGTCTTATCCATAGAATCCAAGAAGCCAAGAAACCAAGAATCCAAGAATCCTCAGAATCCAAGAATCCAAAGAATCCAAGAATCCAAGAATTCGAAGAATCCAAGAATCCATGAATCCAAGTATCCAAGAATCCAAGAATCCCCAGAATCCAAGAATCCAAGAATCCAAGAATTCACGAATCCCCAGAAATCAAGAATCCCCATAATCCAAGAATCCAAGAATATAAGAATCCCCAGATTCCCCAAAATCCAAACTCACATGTTCAGTTCTTGTGGACCTCTAGAACTGAACTCGGGATGGGTCCGAGAGCACCCGCTGAAAATTTCAAATTTCTCGAAAATTTGGGATCCATGAAACTCACAAGCACCACCTCCCCTCGTCACCAAAGTCCTCGAAAACATTGGCCGAGGTTTTTTTGCAACTTGCACATGTATCGATGGTAAAATTGTCCGAAAGTAACGCTTTCCAGACTCTCGGCCCATTGTCAGTTCTCATGATGGGCTTCTCTCCATGTTTCATATTGTTTTTGAAGCAATCTCTGAAAAAATCTAAAAATTTTCGAAAAAATTTTCGAATCTATAACTCACTTGCACAATCTGTTTCTCAGCCGTTGGTGGGGGTGTGAGTCTCGGAACAGAAGTTGCTTCTGGCAATCTCGACATCTGGAAGCAAAAAAAAAAGTTGGATTCTGAAAATCTGAAAGTCAAGTTTCTTACTCAACGTAGCTGGATCCAAACGAAGTTCGAGACTTTCTCATTTTTCTCTTCTTGATCATCTTGGTTTCCATTCCTTCTACCGACTCGCACTCGGTGTCAGTGTCTTCTGGGTTTCTGAAAATTGGTATTCTTGGCATTTTCAAAACAAGAAGTTGTCTACTTCATGGCGTCTTCTGGTTCCAGTTTTTCAGGTTTTTGCAATCCGAAAGCAGTCCTTTTTCGTAGGTTCCTTGTCACCATGATGGTTCCCAGCTCCTCGATCGTTGCGGCTTTCGAACTACACCCATCAACAATGGGATCTTCATGAGAGACAAGAAGGCTAGAAAAGGAAAACATCATTTCCTAATTTAAAGTCTTGCACCCATAAAACTATCAAAACTTATCCACACCCCTCTAAAAACATTTTTCGGAAAAAAAAGTTTTCGGGAAAATTTTTCGGAAAAAAAAAATATTTTTTTTTTCGAAAATTACTCGAAAAGTTTTTCGAACAGTTTTTCAAAAAATTTTCTCAACATTTTCCTCGAATTTTTTTTTCGGAGGAATTTTCGAAAAGTCGGTCGAATAGTTGTTTGACGAATTTTCGACTTCAAAAAATTTCTCGGATATTTCTCGAAAAAAAATTTCGAAAAAAAATTTTTTTTTAATGAAATTTTTTTCGAACGTCGTCGAAAATCACACACTGTCTGAAAAAAAAAGAAAAAAAAACAAATTGTTGATACAAAAAAGTTTCGAACCCAGCACTTTTGAATTCACAGTCAGAACTTTTACCGACTGCGCCATTCGAACAGCGCGCGCTTTGACACTTCTGGGGGCTTCGGTCTGTTCTCGAATGAATGGTAAGAGTGACGACTATGGTTCTGGGCGGTCGTGGGTTCGAAGTTTTTAAGGGTCAAATTATTTTTTATCTTGTTTTGAATCGCGTAGATCAAATTTCGGTCCCAAAAAAACAGCAAAAAGATGTTTGTACCTCGGTTTTTGCTCCTTCATCTCTCTTTCCAGTTCTTCCAGTTCAATTCGAGCACACGATCTTTAAAAAGCAATGATAAGACTCTAAAGTTTTAGGCACCCTCACTCACCCACAAACTCTTCTTGTTCCGGTTTTGACAAACATGATTTTGCATTGTTGGCAAGTGGCAATAACGAGCTTGAGAGACATTTTGAAGTCTAGAAGCTTTGAGAGAACAAAAAATGATAATAAAGTGTAGTATCCCCACCTTCCGTCCGCCCATTATTGTTGCCAACCTTGTTCACTAAGCCCCGCCCCTGTTTGACCTGAATTTCCGCTACTTGTTTAGAAGTTTCGAAGTTAACCGATAGGTTCGAGACTCGACCTCTACCGCACAGAATTTGCTGCCAAAGGGGTGAACTTTGTCGGCGGAGATAAGGATCTGAAGAGAAAGAGAGGGGGAGAGTGAGAGGTTTAGAGAAATCATCGAATTTGCCCCTTGGTTTCTTGATGGAACAAAATTGAAGTTTGATGTTGAAAGTTTCGAGGAGGTGGATATCGAAAAGATTGGTGAAAATCTGAAAGTCTGAAACATCGATTGGTCTGTTTTTCCGGACGTCCTGGGATCGAAAACCAGGGGTCTCAGAGGTCAAACCCAGGGGTCCAGGGATCCAGGGGTCTTAAAGGTCAAGCCCAGAGGTCAAAGAAGTTCCAGAGGCCAAAGCCAAATGTATGGAAGTCTTTGAGGTCAGGATGTCAAGACCTAGTGGTCAAAACTTCGGGTCCAGAGGTTCATCCAGATGAGGTCTACGTGTCGAAAACTGCCACCTACATAAAAGAGAACCCTCCCCGAAAATGGGCGGAGCGTAGCGGAGAAAAGGACATCTTCGAAAGGGCAAAAGTGAGAGGTGGAGAGGATTAGAGAAAAAAAGGATGACCTTTTCTGACACACTTTTACACCCCCGCCGGGGTGGGTTAGTACAACATACCTCAGTCTTCATTTGGAGATCGGATGGGAATCGTCGGTTTCTTTTTATGACTCTTTTTTTTTTCGTTTTTTTTTACTTCTTTGCCTCTGTAACAGTCTTTCCGAATCATGTCCGAAAAAATTTTGACTCTTCGCCGGATAGTCAAGGAGCTCATTGATTCATTGACTCACGATTCGCTCAGCGGGTCAGCTATGACCTAATGTTTCAAGGTTCATACATTTTTTTCTTGCGTTTTTGAGGCCTCAAAAAAGGATACTTTTCAACCGGATAACCCTATCACTCTTCCAATGTCCAATCAGAATCGCTGACAATTTTTTGTTCTCCTGCAAAACACTGATTGATGATGCGGCAAGACCTTGATTTATATCATCCTCCTGTCACTACTAATTTTCCACTTTTCTAATGACCCCCCAAAAACACTACACCTATCCTTTTCTTTGTCGGTTTATCAAGTCGTGTGTTAATCGGAAGAGAAGATTATTCGGCGGAGAACTTTTCTTCGACGGTTTATGTAGTATAAAAATTTGAGTGGTGGCGCGTGAGAATCAGAATTAGGAGGTCGAAAATCGTGGACCTCAGGGTTATAGGATCCGTCACATATGGACCCCATAGAATTTCGGAACCTCATAGTATCAATGACCTCCTGAAGCCTCTTTGAACCCATAGAAAACCTTAAAATCTTCGAGAAAAAGTACTTCATCTAGAGGTAGAAAAGACAACAATAATAGAGGTAAGTATCCGATCTCGATCAAAATCTAACATCAAAAATGTCCATCGAAGGGTCCTCGCCATAAACCAATTCTCCTGGCATACAGTAGGCGCCAAACTGATTGAGGTCGACCCAGTTATGTCCGTTATAGAAATAATCCATAGAGTTGGGGACTCCAAATTGGCCTTCTTGGGGTTTAGGTCCAGGCCCAGGTCGAGGTGCAAATTGCCCATAATAACCTCCAATGTCACTCTGTTGGGCTCTCGGCATTGATCTTGGCGGATGATCGCTGTACTCCATTTTTCTGCATTGCTCGAACTTTTTCGTCCATTCACCGTATTCCTCTACACTTCTGACCTCTTGACTTGGAGTTTGCAGTTGTCGATGCTCAAATGGCATTCGAAAATCGACTTCTGTCTTGATTGGCAGTGGGTGGTTGTAGCGGCTAGTTCGAGAATTCGAGTTGAACTTGTGCTCCTCGATGCCAATCGTGTTGGGTTCCATCTTTGGCTTCAGAAGACTGAGCAGGGCTTTGGATTTGGGTTTCTTGGTTTCAGCCAGCTGACTGGATGTTTTGGGGCGGCGTCTGAAAGTCATGATTTTGTTGGGAAAAAATGGAGAAGGTCAAACAACTCACTTCGATGTTCTTCGCACCTTCTTCTCCGTCTTGATGGGCTCATCTTCATCTAGGATGAGCCCCATCAAGACGGGGCTTCGTTTTTTGAGCTCCTCGATAGTAGGGCGAGGCTTTGGTGGTTGTGATGGTATAGGTGGTCTCGCCACTCCAAGCGTCCATTGATGTGGCGCGGGTGGTTGGGTTTGTCTGCAAGCTGGATTCGTACACCTGGAACTTTCAACATGCCGACACCAGACACCTCCTCATGAAGACAGACACACAGACTGACAGACAGACACACAGACACACAGACACACAGACAGACACACAGACAGACATGAAAACTCACCTCAGATGATGAGGCAGAGCTGATGTTGGTTGGGCGACTTCCATGATTCTTGGACAACCTTCAAAATATATTTGTTTTTCTTCACCAAAAAAAGTTCGAAACCCATTGAAAGGAAAACAAGAAAAAGGCGCGACAAAAAAAAAGGAGAGACAATAAATCGCTTATCTATGTGTCTAATGTGTACATCTTTCTCTTCTCTCCACTGCCATCTTCCGCTGGCGCCGTCGCCACTGCTGTGACCCCGATTTCAAGGAGGGATAGGCATTCCGACGGGTGGGGGTCTAACGGTTTCCCCTTTTCATCCAATCTAGACCTTCCTTCCTATAATTGAAGGTCATTTTTTGGAGAACATAACAAATTAGTGAGTCTAGAAGGCCGAAAGATATATCAAAATACTCGAAAAAGGGTGCAAAAAAGTTTTCACGCTGAAGAGAATCAAACCCGCGAGTTGTGGAACCCCAGTCAGTTCTCTTATCCACTGCGCCATTCGAACATTGCGCGCGTTCGGGGGCGTAGGCGGCAAAGCGCGCGCTTCTCGAATGGCGCAGGCGGTAAGAGCGGGGACGATGGATCTGGTGCTCGCGGGTTCGATTCTTTTCGGGGTAAAACTTTTTTTCAGTCTTTTTGGAGGATTATAGTTGGATTTCGATGATTTCTTGGGTCTTCAAAGTTTGTTTCAGGGTGTTTGGCAGACATGGAGTAGAGAGGTAGGATTTATAATCTAGATAGAGGTAGATGAAATTTAACGAAAAACAGAACAAAAATTATCGATCCAAATCTTCAACTACTCGACTTTCGAGTCGCTTTTCACATCACTGGTACATCTGAAAAAAGTTTATAATCTATTTCTATCTGTGTGTCTTTCTTACTGTATAATTCTGCAGGTAATATGATGAGTTTGGAGTATAGTATCCTTGAGGCTCCGGAGGAAAGTAAGGGACTTCAGATGACCATCCATGACAGTAACCGTATTCTGGACCGTTCGAAGGATAGTGAGTACTGTAGCGAGAGATTTGTTTCCAATCTGGATAATAGTAGTCTGGAGGGGGTCCGTAGTAACCAGAGTAGCATTTTGAATCCAGAGAATTTGGCATACTGTAGGACTCAATCTTGATCTCGGCAGTAGACTTGACTTGTTCAGTTGATGGACGATGTTTTGGTCTTAGCAAGGTCGCAACGTCTGGGAGTTTGGTAACGGTGATAGAGAATGGCTCCTCGACCTTTGGAATTTTTGTTCCAAGGTTCGCATTGAGAGTGTCTTGACTGGAGATGGGAGGTCTGAAAAGATGAGAGGTTTGAAACTGGTCAACAAACCCCATGAAGGTACCAACGAAAACATTCTAACCTCAAGAAGAATCGAACCTCGCAACCTTCAGAGATCTATATCCCGCTCTCTACCAGCTGCGCCATGCGGACAGAGCGCGCTTTAGCGTCCAAAGAGGCCAAATTGCTCAGTCGGTTAGTGTTATGACTACGCATCTGAGGGCCCTGGTTCGATTCTTCCCGAGGTCAAAACTTTTTTGCTCGTTTTTTATGGCATTTTTAGTTTGATTCCTGTATGTCAGCATTGATTTTTAGCAAAAACTGATCCAAAATGTGTCGAAACTTTGCTCACTTCTTCTCATCATCATCCTCCAAAAGTCCGAACAGAATCGGGCAGTCTCTTTTTGGAACGCAAGGCTTGTCTCGTCCGTGACGTTTGAAGTGCATGTAGCATGAACTGAAAAAAAAGTTTTGAAAAATCGGAGTTTGGCGGATTACGGTAGGTGAAAACTCACGTGCAAATGTTCATCCTGGTAACCGGATGTTTCCGTCTTGGCTCTCTTGGGAGATCCTTTCGGCAATGCGGAATACCACACCTGAAATTTTGACAAACATTTGATAAACAGATGCCTAGACTCACTTGGACTTCAGGAACTCGATTCCCTTATAGAGCGCGGCGTCCTTATTCATTTCCTGTAAACAAGATAATAAACAAAAAAATAAAAGTTGGAACAAGAAATAAATCAGAAGAGAAAAAAGTTGAAAGATATAATTAAAGGGATAGGCATTCCCCTTGTTTGGGTTCCCCTTTTCGCCGAAAGCCCGCCAAGGTCATCTGGCGCCGGGACACCGTTTCACGAGTAGTTCAGAACTGAAGAACTGGAAAAAGTTTGAAAAAAGAAATTTTGTTCGAAAATTTTTTTTTTCTGAAGACGTGACGTCATCTGAAGCTGTTTTTGGGTTTCTTAATGTTCAAATGAAAAAGATGAGGGAACTGAAGATGAAATGATGGTAAAGCTGAAAATTTGAGAAAAAATTGAAAAAAAATCTTGTTCAAAAATTTTTTTCTGAAGACATGACGTCATCTGAAGTTGTATTTCGGTTTTCTGGTGTCCAAATCAAACTCATTGGTCAATAATCATAAAATGATGGTGAAGCTGAAAATGTGAAAAATTGAAAAAAAATTTAGTTCGAAAATGTTTTTTCCTGAAGACGTCACGTCATCTGAAACAGTTTCAGATGATCCGATGAAACATAGGTGGCAATAAAGTAACCAAAATATGAAACATTTGAAAAAAAAATCAGACTTTTTTAAAGAAAAAAATCACGTCATCTGAAAAAAAAATCACGTCATCTGAAAGTCGAATACTGAATTTGAAGAATTGAGTTGCTCAATTTGAGGTGACGTCATCTGAAACGGATTCTGGAAAAGAATGGTTACTGTAGCCAACCACATTGGTCATTTTATTGCAGATTGCTCAGGGCCTTATTGCTGATTGCTCAGAGCCTCCACTTTTCCCAGGGACATCTGGATAAACCCACTTATTCTACGACTTATTGCTCAGAAATATTGCAGATTGCTCAGCGCCTTCAACCTTTTTCATGGATAAAAGGACATTTGGATAAACTCACTCATTGCTCATATTGCTGATTGCTCAGTGGACATCTGGATACGAAGACCCCAAAACTTCAAACCCATCAAAGTACACCTGAAGAAGATCACTTCCAACTCCCTTCCGTTTCTAGACCTGTAAACATGTCTGACCTGAATTCCCATTCTCCTTAATATCTGTTTTCATGCCACTTGTTTACAATCTCCTTTCTTCTTCTCCTTTTCGCGACTTCTCGCGAACTCAAAAAACCTTCATTCAAAAGGTAAAAGAAGATAGAAAAACGGTTTCGATCCACCCCCCCCCCCCAGGTTTAGGTTTCTGCGGAGATTGAAACAAGAGATAAGACAAATATCTTGATGACGTCTCCCTTGGAAAACTGTGTCTGCGTCTCTTGTTAGTGTACACTCTCTCACTCCGATTTTCCGCTTATCATTCGACGTGTGCGGTCTACCTAACCAAGGCCGCCAGAACTTCAGAGGAGACGTCTTTTTGGGCGTTTTTTTTTGTTTTGGAGACTTTGTTCAATTTTTGTTTGTTGCGGGTTTAGTTTATAGGGAGATTTATAGGGCAGGGGTGGTATGGGAAAATATGAAATTTCTAGATTCAGATGGCGCCAGGAGAAGAGGGGCTTCGGAATCAGATAGATGAGACGAGTATGAGAACAATACATAATGACACTGGAACTCTAATTGTGAGCAAAGTTTTTTGGGAAAAGTGTTCTGAAATTTTTTTTTTTTTTGAACCGAAAAATCTGGAAAAAACAACAGAAAATGAGAAAGTCAAGACTTTTGAAAACCCAGCCTGGCATCTGAAAATCTAAAAATCTAAAAATTGATGATTCGAAAAAATCAAATTTAGGATATGGGAAGTTGGACACCTGCACATCTGAAACATCAAAACATGGGATTCTGAGAAATCTGAAAATCTGAAAATCTGAAAATATAAAATTCTGAAATTCTGAAAAAAAGTAATCGAGACGTCCGGATAGACTTTGACTCTTGATCAGTGTTGGGTGATAGAAATTCACAGAATCTTACAGAAAATTATTTGTCTTCGGAATGAAAAATGCTACAAAAAAAGTGTCTACAGATAAAATGCAGCCCCACAGCAGTCAGAATATGGGCTATAACTCAGTCTTCCGACAAGATTAAAATACAGTTTTTGTAACAATCGATAGCTCTTATTAAGGCCTACATTTTACTTGTTGACCCTTTTTTTGTAGCATTCTTCATTCAAAAGAAACCGTCTTCCGTGAATCTCTTCTGCTCTTGTTTCCAAGGTTAGCCCCTTTTTCATGGCTATCACTTTTCTCACCCCCGTAAACATCTATAAATTACCCCCTCTCGCTTTGTTGCGCAACACTTTTTGAGAGAGAGAGAGTACACAAAATTGAGAGTTTCAGAGGAAAATAGGGGAAGAGAAAAAAGTTGAAGAAGGTTTGGTGGTCTTGAAGAGAGATGGCATTAGATGGACGGTGATAAGATCTTGGTTTTGGTTTCAAACTTCTTTTTTTTTCGTCTCCACTTTTTTTTCTTTGCAGTTTTCGAAAATTCGTCAGCTACAGTACAGTATTCAATTCAGAATGAGCGACTCTGAAATTGAAGTCCTCTCGGAGAAGTCAGATGCATGTCCTTCAAACTGTCAGGGCCCACGCAATGAGTCTCTCTTGTTGCTCACTTATTGTGAGCAATGTGGGAAAGTGTATGAGACTTATAAGATGAAGTGCGGGTGAGTATTGAAAATTTCAAAAAAAAAAAAAATTTAATTTTCAAAAAAATTTTTCAGATACTGTGAATGGAAGAAAACCTGGAATCCGCCGGTGTGGTCCGAAAAGGAAGATAAGAGGTGGGTTATTGGGTTACTGTAGTTGGGTTACTGTAGACTGAATTTTTCAGATGCTCCAACTGCGAAATTTCCTTGACTAATAAACGCAGACATTATCATCAGAAAACAGATGAACCAGTTTGTGGGTGAGTCTTTTTTCTGGAAATTTTAAAATTTGAAAAAAAATTCTCTGAAAATTTTTTTTTCAGAACTTGCTACAAATACTATTGGAAGCATAAGACGGACAGAAATATTGACAAGAGGAGGGGGAAGAAGAATGATATTGGAGACAAGTGAGTTTTGAAAAAAAATTACAGCAATCTAGAATTTCAGAATCTCAGAATCTCAGAATCTCAGAATCTCAGAATCCTAGAATCTCTCAATTTCAGAATCTCAGAATCCATCAGAATCTCAGAATCCTTCTGAAATCTCAGAATCTCAGAATCCATCGGAAACTCAGAATCTCAGAATCTTAGAATTCCAGAATTTCGAAATCCATAAGAATTTCAGGATTCCAAAATCTCAAAATCTCGAAGTCTCAGATTCAGAATTTCAGAATCTCAAAACCTCCAAATCTCAGAATCCATCAGAATCTCTCAAAATCTCTCAGAATCTTCTAGAATCTCAGAATCCGTCAAAATCTCAAAATTTCCAAATCTCAGAATCCATCGGAAACTCAGAATCTCAGAATCCATCAGAATCTCAAAATCTGAGAATCTGAGAATCTGAGAACCTGAGAATCTGAGAATCCATCAGAATCCATCAGAATCACAGAATTCAAAATTCTCAGAATCTCAGAATCTCCAAATCTCAGAATCTCCCTAAAAATTTCAGATGCTCCCACTGTTCAAAAGACGTTGGAGATCAACAACGACGTTTCGAGACCTATCGAGACGCTTCAAGCAATCTGATCTGCAGGTGGGTTACTGTAGCCTTACTGTAGGATTACTGTAGTTTTCTTTCAGAAACTGTCAGACTCTGATGTTGATGAAGAAAAAGGGGAATGTAACGGATCCACCAGAAGCAGACGGAATCTCACAGACGACGTGAGTTGAAATTTAGAAATCAAAAATTTTTTTTTTCGAAAAAAAAATTCAGATGCTCCAAATGCTTCAAAGAGCTGACTAATAACAATGAGCAAAGACGATATGATCAATTCAAAAATCGGATTTGTCAGTGAGTTTTGGGTTACTGTAACTTTCAGCTTCGAATTTCTACTTTTTCCAGGCGCTGCTATTCAAGATTCTGCTACTTGAGGAGGAAAACCGAAATTCGACAGCAAATTTTTGACCTCCGAAATTTTCTAGCCAACAAGTTTGCTGAATTACTGAAGGAAGAGGAGAGGTGAGTTTTCTCGGAGAATCTAGGTTTTGGAATTTTTCGATTTCCAGAATCGGAAAATCCGTCGGTGTGCATCCCTTCAGTCTTCGAGCCATACTGCTGCGGAAACCAAATGTGATAGTGGTGAAAGTGAAAAGAGCAGTGAAACCCAGGTAAGGTTTTCTTGAGGCCTGGAAATCCAGAATTTGGTTTTCTAGGCCGCCAACTTCAAACGCTTACAACTTGACTCAGAGTAGAGTTTTCAAACTCAAACAACTACCATTCGATTTGTGATGACTTTAGTGTCATTCTGAGCCTACTTACCAAAAAATGGAAGAGAAATCCAAAATTTGGGTTTCTAGGCCACCAACTTAAAACGCTTATAATTTGACTTAG
Organism: Caenorhabditis sp. 40 LS-2015; assembly: GCA_900536305.3. Classification (NCBI taxonomy): domain Eukaryota; kingdom Metazoa; phylum Nematoda; class Chromadorea; order Rhabditida; family Rhabditidae; genus Caenorhabditis; species Caenorhabditis tribulationis. Next base: position 72,179 of record LR544204.1, read on the forward strand.
AATCAAGTTTTCGAGGTCAAACAATCACCAATCGATTTGTTATAATCTCAGTGTCCTTTTGAACCTACTTTATCAGAGTGACCCAGAAATCCAAAATTGGAGTTCCTAGGTCAGATGTATCTCAGCTTGGAAGTTCTATCGAAATTTCAATACTTCAGAATCAAACCTCCGCGACCACCAAAAGCTCCAAAAAGTCCAAAAGTCAAAAAACAAAAACCGAAGAAGGAGGAGAAAACTAGGTAGCGATCTTCTCATTTTTCACAGTTACCCGAATTTTTGCATTTTCAGAACCAAAGATTCCTTCAAATTCGGCATGAAGTATTTCGCTCTTCAGCGAATTTTGAACCCAACGCCTACGGGTCAAAATGCAAACGTTGAGAAGAGGTGAGCCCTAAAAACTAAGGATCTTTGAGAAAACCGTAAAAAGTTCCAGGATCCCGTTCAAAATCGAAATCGAAGAGTCCGATGGCTCCGAGTGCTCCGAGTACGTGTCTGATGAGGAGCCAGACTTTGAGAATTTCAACCTGAACCCATCGAACCCGGGCTCCATCGGAGACACCTTCCATCATTGGGAGCCGGAATTCGAGGATATATCGTATGGGGACTCTCCATTGGCTATGGGCTCAAAGCCACCGAATATCGGTGATTTGGATGATGGAGCAACATCCGTGGACTTCTTCGGGAACACCCCCTATAGTCCCGGAGAACGGAGCCTTGGAGAAAAGAGTCCTGGAATATTCGACTTCCTGGATTACGGTAGTCCACAAGGTCAAGCGGGTCCAGAAGGCCAGAAACCCATGGATAGTCCTCTATTGATTTTCGACTACCTCTGTGAGGACTCTCTTTTGATGGATGGTCTAGAAACTTATGAGGTCTTGGAGCAAGAAAATCCAGAGTACTTCTCACTGGAAGGGTCCTCTTTCATGGCGGCTACTGTCGAAGCAATGGAGCTGGACTTTGTGGATACTGTAGCCACTGAAAGTTCCAGCCAATTGAAGAACATAGGAATCACTTCGGGGTCAATGGAAATCCCTTCACCCTTTGATCCAATAAACCCTTCAACAATGCCAGTCGTCGCAATGGGAGATTCTACAGTCACCTTCGATGCAATGGAGAAACTCGAAAAGAGTACGGTACGCGAATGCTTCTCGGACCATCAGGAAGATAGTATGGTATTCGAAAACCGTGTGGACGATTCTGATGACTCTGGCTCTTCCAAAACTAGCCATCTCGTTGAGCCCATTACCATAGAATGCTCAGAAACCAATTTGAGTGGCTCTCCAGTACTCGCCAACCCTATGGAGCAACTTGAACGGCCTACGACACATGACAATATCACGAACAATCATGACCCCATGACTGGCCCCATGGCTGAGCCTACCACACCTATGGAACCTCTTAAGATGAGCAATCAAGATCCCAAGAAGAAAGACTACCCGCTTCTTCGAGCTCTTCTCTCTACAAAGCCCAAGATCAATGCAAGAGCTTCCAAGGTGAAAGCTATGGTGTCTAGGATTGATCCAACCCAAGAATCCAGGACCAACTCAAACAAAATATCCAAAATCGACCTAACCGAAACATCCAGGATCCACCCAACCGAAACATCCAGGATCCACCCAACCCAAACACCCAGGATCAACCCAACCAAAATATCCAGCATCAACCCAACCCAAAAACCCATGAGAAAACCCATTGCGAAGCGAAAGCCGCCAAAGACCCAGCAAAAGAGAACCTCCCTGGTGAAACCCCTCAAGCCAATAACTATCCAAACCGGGTCTCCCCTCCTGAGAGCTCTTCTCACTGCTAAAAGCTCTAGGTACACTGGTGTAGCGGATGATGAAGGGCAAGGATCTAAGGCCCCAGCCAATGCTAATGGTTTGGAGGAGTCCTTGGTCAAGTCTCCTGTGGATGGTCCGAAGGTGCAGGAGACCCCCGTTGAAGGCAAGCATGGTCATGGTTCCCAGAAGTGCCTGGAGAATTACGCCAAAGATCAAAATATCCCAGAGAGCCCAGACAATGTCTTTCGTCTTGGAGACCACGAGAGTCCAGGTCCAGCCTCGACTTTGGAAACGTTCAATCGACAAGGTCTATCTCCAATCGAGAATCCCAATCGATCGAGTCAATCTCCAAGTTTCCCCGTCGACTTCGATCCCGAACTCTCCGCCTTCAAACTTTTCACGTCCGGCACATCGAGAATGCCAGATTTTCTTGAGCAAAATCTGATGGATCACGTTTTGGAGCTTGATCATGAAGAGGTCGTGGAGCAGACTCAAAATTCCACATTCCCAGCCGACTTTGATCCCGAGCACTCCGCCTTCCACCTCTTCAATTCTGGCTCATCGAGAATGCCGGCTCTTCTGCACGGAGCTCTGATGGATGTTGCTCTGGAGGTGGTCCATGAGGAAGAGGTGTATGCTGAGTGAGGTGAGGAAAAATAGATGATGAGGTCGATATTGACTTTTCTTGATTTTCAGGTTGTTCAGCTTGGGGTCTACTGCAACATGGATCTTTTGACTTTTGACACCATTTCGAAATAAATTTTGACATACTTTTTTTTCTATCTTCTATCGCATGGCCTCCACGAAGAACATTTTTCTTATCTAGGGGTATCTGTATGCAGTGTGTGTTTTTCGAAAAAAATAATTTTTTTTTCGAAGAACTTATCGAAAAAAAATTTCGAGAAAATTTTCGGAAAACTTCGAGAAAAAATGTTCAAAATTTTTTTGAAAAAAATTTCGAGACATTTTTCGGAGAATTTTTCGAACATTTCTTTCGGAATGTCGTAGCCTCGAGCTGGCAGTACTGTATAAATTTAAAGGCGCATTTGTTTTTTCTTGAGGTTTGATTTTTTTTCGAAAAACTTTTCTAACAAATTTTCGAAAAAAATTTTGAAAAATTTCGGAAAAAAATTTCCGAAAAAAAGTTTCGAAAAGTTTTCAAGCCAAAATTTTCGAAGAATTTTTCGAAAATTTTTCGAAAATTTTTTTTAGATTTTTTGCCATTTTCTTGATTGGTAAGGCTGTCTGGTCGTTACCTAGCTACGATCACGTGATTGATATGAAGACTGACACGCGTGATCTTTCTACTTTCTACTTTCTCTCCCTCCCTTTCTCTTATATCTGTATGGAACTTTGATCGCAGCAGAAAAAAAAACCAAGAAACGGCGACGAAAACGAAACAAAAGGCATTCCGAGACGGGGGACACAGACTTTGAGAAGATGAAAAATTGTGTGAAGAGATAATAAGAAAATTTCATCAGGTACAGTAATCCAGATACCAAAAATTCAATACGAATTCAATATGACAATTAGAATATGACTGTAGAAGCGTCTGACCAGCAGCACTCGAATGGGCGGAGCGTAACTGAAAAGGAAATTTCGCTTTTCGAGAAAAACTTTCAAGAGTTCAGTGGAGCACATTTACCTTGTTCACGGCAGTGGATTCGGTTTCGTGGAGACAGTATAGTTCGGGAGGAGTAGTGTTAATAGAGCCTCAGTAGGATCCGACGAGTTGACTGCGGTTTCAGCCAAACTCGGCAAGGTGGGCGGGGTTTGAGCCATTGTGGGCGGAGCCAGCGACATCAATGGAGCCGATGAGCCCAGGAGTCCAGAGTAAGCCAAGTACGGATTCATAGCCAAAGTAGACATCAGCGGGGAGCCCATAGGTACCATGAGGTTTGACTGAGTGGGCGGAGCCAAAAGTCCCAAGGAGGGATTCAGAAGGTCAAAGGATCCGAAACCAGCGGTGGTTTGAGGCAGGAAGGGTCCGGAAAGTGGCGGCAAGAGCATCTGAGAGCTGGGATACTGTATCAAAGAGTTTTGGGTCGTGACGGGTAGTAGAGGTGGGTTGATTGGGTCTAGAGACAATTTCAAGGACGCTAATAGAGAGTCGGAGAGGGTGGTGGTCAGTCCAGAACTTTCTTGGGTTTTCAGAGACCCCGAGATCTTGGAACTCATGATGGAGCCCTTTTGAAAGTTAGAGGGGGTGGTTAAGTTGTGCGACATGATTCCCTTGACTGAGGATACTCCGAAGGTCGTGGTGTTAGTGAAGAATCGAGTGCCAGTGGGTGTGGGCTTGGGGAGGATTGGTCGGAAGCGTCTGGAGAAAAAAAATGGTTCAGGTTTGAAGACGGAGCTCACTTTCTGCTCGGGATCATTCCAGAGCCCCAGGAGCCGAAGACGGTGCTGCGCTTCTTTGGTTTGTCGGATTCTCTGAAACTTGAGGTACAGTAATCCACTACAATCCTACTGGACTCACCTCTCCTGAACCCGATCCGCGTCGATCTTCAAGTTCTCCATTTCCTCCACCGTCGGCAATTGCTTACGCTTCTCGTAGAAGGTGTGACAGCTTCTGGAAGTTTTTAGAATCTCTCAGAATCTACAGTAATCTACAGTAACCCAACCTCTTAAAAACCAAATTCAAAAGGCCAAACTTACAGACAAAGCTTCTCGTGTTCCTTGCCGGGGTCGACGTAGACCTTTTCGGATTCCAGAAGAACCTCACAATGCGGGTTCTGGCAACTCATAATACAAACCCTGAAATTTGTTTTCAAAAAATGAAACAGATGATAGGGGAAGTGAAAATGGTTCTGTTATGAGAGATGATTTTCCAAAATGAAACAGATAATATAAGTGTCGATGCACCGAGAATGTACCCGTCAGACAGACTGATATTGCACCCTTGCCGTCCGTGTGGACGATAAGGGGGAAAAAGGAAGAAAGAAAGTGAAATGGGTTCTGTTATGAGAGATGGGGGAAATAAAATTGAAGACGGCCAAAAAAATTCTGGAACCGGTTTTGGGGTCTCTCGAATGTACCGTCCCCTTTTTTTCTGAGAGAGAGAGAGAGAGAGAGAGAGAGAGAGAAAAAGAGAAAGGGGAACCTCATTCTGTTATTAGAGATTGATATCAAACTTTCTTCATTATATTTTTTTCCCTATCTCTCATTTCCAAGTTTTTCTCGGTACCCCGGGGTCATGTGACTGTGACTGACTGCCAGGAAGGTAATGCGTTCTGGGTACACATTCGAGGCGCTAAATATAGAAAATGAACAATTCGGGGCGTATCAAAATGGCAGGTTCAAAAAAAGGCAAGCCTTAAGCTCCGCCCCCTTTTCGTAAGCCCTTACATAGACAAAGGGGGCGGAGCCTGGAGAGTTCAGGTGGAGTGGAGTTGTGAGGTGAATCTTGAGTAGTTTCGAAAAAAAATTTTGAAAAATTTTTTTAAAAAATTTTTGAAAAAATTTTCGAAAAAATTTCGACAACAAATTTTTCGAAGATGTCAAAAAACACACACTGCTCTCTCTTCTCCTTTGCTTTTGAGATCTTCGAACCTCTAATTGTAGTCTTTTTGGTGTCCTACAGTAACCCAAAAACATTGCTCAGAAAGTATGAGTAATTTATTGAAACCAAAAAAAAAAAAATCATCAAGACAAGGTAGAAAAAAAATAAACAAAGAAACTCAAATCTCCGTCAACGTATTTCCTCATGGTACTGGTCCCGAAACGAATACTGTCGGAGTCCATGAAGGTGTCCAGTAGAGCGAAAGGTTGACCCGAGAGATCGGACCCCAGTGGTTTATTGGATTCATCGATGGTCCCATGTAGCGAATCTGGATATGGGTGGGTCCGACTGGTGGACCAACCTGCATCGATGGTCCCATATACCAAGTCTGATTGTAGGTTGGTGGATAAACCTGCCCGAATTGAGGCGTCGGTCCCATAGACCTCAAGGTTAACCAGTTCTGATATGGGTTGATAGCGAAGGGGGCTCCTGGTCCATGATGGTTTTCCGGGGTTGATGGGATAGTCGGAACCTTTTTAGCGCCGGAAGTCTCATCTAAATCCGAAGCCATCTTCCGTTTCAAAGAACGATACGGACCGCAGAACTTGTTGGTTGCGCACTTCATGTCGACGATTTTCTTATTCTGAAAGCATAAAAATTGAAGAGTTTTTTCTTTCTAAACCTTCACCCACCTTGTACGTTGTGACAGCCATGAATTGAGTGACATCGAATCGGAACTCTTTGAACCCTTCGGTGCCCCCGATTTCTTGAAAAATGACCACTGGCTGGTACAGGTGCATAGATTTCAAGTAGAAATGATTCTCCCTGTCGAGCTCCGAGTTGTTTGTCAGGCGGATGTACTCAAACGAAACCGGATGGGCCATCCAAAAGTCTCCAGACCTCATACCACTTTCATGCTTGATTCTTTGCACTGGCGGAATCGTCCAACCTTTCGAGGCCTCCTCCCATTTTTCATTGTAGGTGTACCTGACATCGTCGACCTGCTCCATGTGTAGAGAGACTTCGTACATTTTCGAAGCGTCCAATCCCTGGATACTGTACTCCAAGTGGGGGAACATTTTTCGACCAGTCTTAGAATGCACGATCATTTCCATTGGAGCCGGGAACGGGGTCCATTGGTCGTGGTTGGTTAGGGAGAGCTGAGTGCCTGAGAGAGAATCGGAAGAGGAACCGGACATCTGAAAGTAGAAAATATTGGATGGAATATGGAAAGTAGGGAGACCAAAATGAGTGAATCTAGAGAATGAATGGATCGAACAGGGTCTAGAAGGGAGACCGCAATGAATGAATCCAACTGGGTCTAACTGAACTCATAGTGACACAGCTCAAAGTATACAGTTTACGGTTTCATTGTGCAGATGGTGCAGACCAGACAATACGACCCATAAAACAATGGCTGTAAATCTGAAACACCTGGAAAGTATACGAAATGTCTATATCTGAGTGTCTCCATCTTCCCAGAAATTAATCGAGACAGTGGGTATACTTTCTAGGTGCTCTAGGTTTACAGTCCTGGCAGCACCTGTTTGCACCACCTGCAAAGTAAAGTGTATCTTCTCTTCTGCCATTCAGCCCTTCCTGAGCAACCAGGTCTTTTGAAAATGACCATGGACCCCATTCGCGATGAAGCCATAGCAGAATAAGTGGACCATTACATGGGGTCTACGGAAAAGATGCCTACAGGTCTGCCCCTCCAATCGAACCAACCCATACCCAGAATCTCTGGACCTACGTGGATTTCGAAAACATTCCTCCAGCACTTTGGGCAATACACCAAATGACATGGTGAAGTTTGAATGCATAAACCTTAAATCTTTTTTTCTTACACAAAGAAAGAAGACGTTGTATGGGTCAAAGTTCATGGTTTGTGTAAAACATAATGGAATTTCACCTGCTTGCGGTTTTTTTCGGAAATAATCAAGGCAAACTTTCGATATTCTCATTTCCTATGCCAGAGTCGCCAGAATTCGTGAATGAATGTCACGGAGAGCTCTCTCTATTCTGATGGTCTAGTAGTGCTGAATCTGTACCACAACATGCCGGTCTGGATCAAAGTATCAGTGCCGATGTATGTCTTCGTTGCTCTTATTACATTCCCCTTCTATCTTCATGTCTACCGAAGGAACATTGAAAGGGACAAGTCCATATCGATTTTTCAAGTCTTGCGCTATCTTCAAATCTTCGTAAAACTATCATATGCGATTTGGTATTTTTTTGCATCAATATTTTCGGTGGTTGTGTGGCTGTATGGAGTGGAGGGGCTGGGTATCATTGTTTTCCTGTCCATGTTCACCGTTCTCCCTATCTTGTCCACGCTCAGCACTGCCAGTCAGACATTGTTATCGATTCTCGCTCTGCAAAGATTTATGATCTATTTCTTCCCTGGTACGGAAAAGTACCTGACCATCTCTGAAAGAGCTATGAAATGGGTGGTTCGTCTCATTCTCGTTTTATCCGCTCTAATAGCGATTTTGTATAACACACCGCCGTCATTATTTTCCTTGCGTCTGTATGAAGGAGCCTTCATTTCACTCACCACACTGTCAATAGTTTCCGCTCTATTGTATATTCCTATTATGAAAAGTATAGGCAAGTTGACCTATTTGCCATCTGCTGAACTCAACAAACCCCATCGATTCGTTATGTGGCAGTTGGTGGTTTTCATGGCTGAGAAGTTGGTAAATCACATTGGACTTTTTTGTTAGCGTTATCAATTCCATCTTTCCAGATACTTATTCTAATAACAATTACCGCTATCTATCGTGAGATTGGTTTTATCGACGTAAGCCCTATTATGTATTGTGGAAATTCATCTCGAATTACAGCTGTTGGTCTACTTGAAAATTACTGATACCCTAATCACCCCACTTGTCATTCAATTGACCTATTTGGGATGCAACCGACGGAATCTGCAATCTGTACTAGCTTCGATCAAGTTGAGAACCTTCTTCAAGATTCTGTTCTGCGCCTGTGCCGAGAATATTCAAGTGGAGCCAGTGGGGCAGGTTCGGATGGCAGAGCGAGTCGAGTCGACGTATGCAGCTCGTCAATAGAGCCGAGATTCGTATTGCTTTAGGTTCCATAATCTAACCGTTTTCACATTTCACTCCATAAATCGCATGACATCAAATGTTCTTTTTCACTCGTACAAGGATGGTTTCGGAGAGCTCCAGTGTTTTTCCGGTATCCCCTTTTGAAGTGGTACAATGTTTCTTTTTTTAAACTCTTTTCGTTATGCATCGATTCTTCTGTCCTTTGCATCATTTCTCGCTTCAACAAAGTAGTATTCATTGGTCGTTAACGGGTTTTCATATCGAAGCAGTTGGATTCAACGGTAATGAAAATAATGGATTTCATGGGACCATCGATGAATCAGTTGAACCACAGAGCACAAATACCTCAGGTTGACCCTTCGCTGCTCTGGACACCTTCCTGAGCCCAGACGAAATTTCTCTTGGGACAACCACCTCGAGAAATGCACCGAATGACATGGTGAATCATGAATGCGTTAACCTTCAAATTTTCCTCTTCCACGGAATAGTATGACGTTGTATGACTGAATAGGCTAAAATTTCACCTGCTGGGAAAAGTTTCTTGTGTATAAACAAGACATGCTTGCCGAATTCTCATTTTCAAAGCCAAAATCGCCTGGAGACTACGAGAATGAATGTCTCGACGGAATCTCTTTATAATTTCGTCCATTATTTTAAAGACGTCAGGTGGTACCATATCATACCAACATGGATCAAAGTGTCAGTGCCGATGTATGCCCTCGTTGCTCTTATAACTCTCCCCTTCTATCTCCATGTCTACCGAGGGAACATTGAGAGGGACAAGTCCATATCGATTTTTCAAGTCTTGCGCTATCTTCACAGCTTTGTGAAACTCTCCTTTACGCTGTTCTCAGTCTATTTCTCGTTTTTTTGGGTCTTTGTGTGGGCGTACGGAGTGGTGGCGTTGAGTGTCGCTTTTCTCGTATTCATGGGCATCGTCTACCCAATCTTTTCTGTATTCAGTACGACGAACAAAATGTTGCTATCGATTCTAGCTTTGCAAAGATTCTTCATTTACTTCTTTCCGGCGACTGAAAAGTATCTGAACGTCTCTGAAGAGGCGATGAAATGGCTTGTTCGTCTGCTTCTTCTGTTCTCCTCGTTGAAAGAAGCATCACAACTCCTTTCTGTTGATTTATTTATTAATATTTACATTACGTGTAGTCTTTTTTACATAGTCTCTACTCTATTGTATATTCCTATTTTGAAAAGTGTAAGCAAGTTGACCTATTTGCCATCTGCTGAACTGAACAAACCGCATCGATTCGTTATGTGGCAGTTGGTGGTTTTCATGGCTGAGAAATTGGTAAATCACATCGCATTTTTTTGTGTGCGTTATCAATTCCAACTTTCCAGATACTTATTACAGTAGCATTCACCTTTCGGAATTACAGTTTTCTCGACGTGAGTTCAACTGTTGAATGTAGAAATTCATCCAGTTTCAGTATGTTTCTGCGCTTTTCATAACAAATCGGAAGTTTCAGATATGGTACTTGTTGAGTATGGCAGAAGCACTGAGCACACCGCTTGTCATCCAGTGGACGTACTTGGGGTGTAACCGACGGAACTTTCAATCTGTGCTGGCCTCGATCAAGTTGAAAAACTTCTTCAAGATTTTGTTCTGCGCAGGTGTTGAGAATATCCAAGTGGAGCCAGGAGGGCAGGTTGAGATGGCAGAGCGAATCGAGTCAACCCACGCAGCTCCTTGAAGAACGGCTCAGTCAGCAAAAAAAAAATGTTTGAGGTTTCAGTTTCGCCATGATCGTTTCATTATTGTCGGATTTCATAGGCTCAGAAATATCGCGTTATGTTCTTGCTTCAAAAACCATGTTGACAAAAAAATAAATCTTTCACCTGCCAATTTGCTCTTACTAGGGAATCACTCGGACATAGGTTGGAGTTACGTGATGAGACATATACCATCGGAAAGCCCATGAAATTTCCAACCCATTCATGAAATCAGTTTTTGCGGAACACTGCGCGTTTTCGAGAATGTTGGGTCGAAAGTACAAAAAAGTAGTAAATTTGCACTGAAAATCACACGTTTCTTCCAAAAATAATTTTATGCGTGATTTTCAGTGCAAATTTACAAGTTTCGACCCGAATTTCTCGAAAACGCGCAGTGTTCCGCAAAAACTGATTTCATAAATGGATTGGAAATTTCATGGGCTTTCCGATGGTATATGTAGGCACCACAACGAAATTTTCAAACACGTTTTTGCTCGAGACTATCGATACCATTCGATTCCCCATATGAATATTGATACATTCCCAAAATTTCGTTCAAAAGCGTTCGCCCATTCTCGAGTTCTAGCCCTGTTCATGACCCCCATTTTCCTTGATTTTCTCTTGGGGGGTTGCAGTGTGCGCGGAAAAGTAGGCGGAGCGAGGGGCGGAGATTTGATTTGCAAGCCCCGCGCGGTTACCGTTCAAGGAAAATCGGCTAAAAACGTCTAAATCAGCTGCGGGTTCGAACCCCGGCGACAGCCACCACCGATCCGGCGCGCTAACCACTTGACCACCGCGCCGCCTTGAACGAGGGAGGCGGGTTGCGGTTATGAACTGGTCGCCGCCTCCACGTCCGCACAGGAAATTTGAACGCATTTTCTCCGATTTTCAGATAGAAAACTGCTTCTAGCAAAAAATGGCACAGTTGAAAAATCAAATCAAATATTTGTTTTAATAGCAAATTTTGAGTAGAATCAGTTGGTGAAATAAAAACATGCGTACTCGACCTGCATGACAGGTAAAACTTAAGAAAACCGCCAAAAATGGAAAGGGACCCTTACTTCAGTAGCTTTTTGAGTGTCTCATACTCATCCAAAGAACTTCAAATTTTTTTCAGAGTAGCTGTTGAGTTGCTCTACGTATATCAATCGAAAAAAACATTGTGTCATCGCTGAAAAAAATTCACCATTTTGGTCTGAAGTTTGACTGATTTTTTCAGAAAATGGCACAGTTGAATTTTTTTCTAAACATATACATCTCATAGACAATCTCTAAAAGTACCAGAATCCGTCTTAAAAACATGCGTACCAGTATCATTTAAAAAATTCCCGAGCACTTTTCTCACTTCAACGCCAGTTTTTCGAGAATATCTCGAAAAGTATCATATCAGGCGTAAAACCGTTTATTTCATTCGTTTCTACGCATCAATTTACATAACGAGACCAAATTTCATAAAAATTGCTCCATCCTAACTCGAGTTACACGCCTTCAAAGACGACAGGTACCCCCCAAGAGAAAAAAAATGAGGCTCCGCCCCCTCGCGTTGCGGTCCCTAGGTATATGTCTCATCACGTAACTCCAACCTATGTCCGAGTGACTCCCTAGTTAATCCGGTTCCCCTCCTTGCGCTCCCCTAGTTGCCGGCATTTCAAGAGAAGCATTTTTTGTTGGAGTTCTAGGAAACGCCTTCAAAACTACAAGGATTTGGAGGTGACAGTTTCGTCATCATTGTGCATCAACGTCTGATTTCATAGGCTTTATTCGCAATGAAACCATAGCAGAATATGTTGACCACTACGACTACATGGGGTCCATGGGGCTATTGCCTCTACCCATAATTGCTACGTCGGACCATCGATGAATCAGATGAACCACAGAGCACCTCAAGTCAACCTTTAGCTGCTCTGGACACCTGTGCGTGCAACGACATCTTGAAGGTTGAACCTTGAAGCTTTCTTCGTCCACTCAAAGTTCATGTCTTGTGTAAAACGTTATGGAATTTCACCTGTTGGAAAAAGTTTTTTTAGTGTAAAAACACGACACACTTTCCGAACTCTCACTTCCAAAGCCAGAGTCGCCTAGAGACAAAATGAATGTCACGGAGAGCTCTCTTTATTCTTTGGGCCTAGAGGCTATAAATGTGTACCACCAGCTCCCGCTCTGGATCAGAGTATCAGTGCCGATTTATGCTTTCGTTGCTCTTATAACACTCCCATTTTATCTCCATGTCTACCGTGGGAACCTTGAGAGGGACAAGTGCACATCGATTTTTCAAGCCTTGCGATATCTTCACATCTTTGTAAAACTATCATATGCACTTCTCTGGACCTATTTCTCGATTCTCTTGGCACTTGTTTGGGTGTTCGGCGTGGCGTCGCTTAATCCCGCGGGTGTCGTATTCTTACTCATTGTCTTCCCAATCTTGTCCGCGTTCAGTACGACGAACAAAATGTTGTTATCGATTCTAGCCTTGCAAAGGTTCTTCATTTACTTCTTCCCGGCGACGGAAAAGTATCTGTACGTCTCCGATAGGGCGATGAAATGGATCGTTCGTCTGCTTCTTCTGTTCTCCTTGCTGAAAGAAGCGATTTTTTGGATATTCGATGAACTCTTTGTTATTCCTTACATTGCCTATAGTATTTTCGTCATAGTCTCTGCTCTATTGTATATTCCTATTGTGAAAAGTACACGAAACTTGATCTACCTACCATCTGCCGAGCTGAACAAACCCCATCGATTTGTGATGTGGCAGTTGGCAGTGTTTCTGGCTGAGAAATTGGTAGATCATTTAGATTTTCTACAAAGAACATGGCCAACTTTTCAGATATTCATTCCAGTGGCCGTTTCAGTCATCTACAGCACGGGCGCCTATTACGCAGTAGGTTTGTGGCGCTGATCGTCGAAAATCGGAAAGTTTCAGATAGTTTACTTCTGGAGTATGGCTGAAGCACTGAGCACACCGCTTGTCATCCAGTTGACCTATTTGGGTTGCAACCGACGGACTCTGCAATCTGTGCTCGCTTCGATCAAGTTGAGAAAATTCTTCAAGATTTTGTTCTGCGCCTGTGCCGAGAATATTCAAGTGGAGCCAGTGGGGCAGGTTCAGAGGGCATAGCAAGTTGAGTCAAGCCATGCCTCTCCTTGACAAATGGGATGTTTCAGTATTGTCAATTTTAGTACCATCGTTTATAACCTGAGTTCATGGGGTCTAAAAGCCATAATAAAGCCATATTACTAAAGCCGGGGGCAATCAAGCGGTGTATTAGGTTGCAGAAGTGTTGGGTCTGGGTCGATGCACCATGTCCCAGGTCGATACGTCATATTGGGTCAATATAGCCATGTTGGAGCAATACAAGTATTTTGGGTCGATGCATCATATTTCAAAATGAGACACCATGTTGGGTCGATGCACCACGGATGGACGGAAGTAAGAAAGATGCACCATGGCCCAGGTCGATGTTTCATATTGGGTCAATACAACCAGCTCGATTTGATGTCCCTATATTGAGTAGATGCACCATGTTTTGTATGTCAAAAAGCGTCTGATTCATAACCTCCTATTTCTTATCAGTGCTTATCAGCTGTAAATATTCAAAACGTCAACAACAATTTTTTTTCGTCCGTTTCCAAAATCGTCAACAATTCCGCCAAGACACACCTCACTAGCGACCACCACATGCTGTTGGTTTCCTTTTCTCGCTTTTCTTTATTGTCTGCGTCTCTTATTCTCTGCGTCTCTCTAACTCTCTTTGTTGGTATAAAAGGAGAAGAGGTAGGCTTCGGGTTGATGAAACTTTTGGTGATTTTTTGTTTTGGAAATTTTTTTTGAATAATAAGAAAGAAGGATGTTGGGTAAATGAGGGAATTTCGACATAATTTTTTTTCACGTTTTGTTTTTAGTTTAGTTTTAGCAAATTTCGTAATATTTCACAATGTTTGTTTTCGAGAAAAAAAATTTTCAAAAATTTTTTTTCGAAAAACTTTCCAACTTTCAGTCAATAATGCAACACACCCGCGTTCAAAAATCGCCGAAAACTGGAAAAGTGCATGTGCTTTTCTATGAGGACGAATCGGTTTTCTCGAATTTTCATCAACCCGCGAATTTCGAGGCGGAAACGGTGAAAAAGTTGGTGAATCCGGAGATGTTCAACGAGGAGGAGACGTTGAAGTGGAATTGCAGTGAGCAATATTTCATGTAAGTTGGCTGTGTTTGTGCTCATTTTGAAGCTTTTGAATTGTTGATTCTGAAAATTTAAATTTCATCCAATTTTGGAGCAAAATGAGACAAGTTACCGTAGTTTTTGTGAAAATTTCAATAATTTCAAAAATTTTCGAAAAATTTTCGAAATTTCAACTTTGCTCATGATTATACTCATTTTGAAGCTCTCAACTTGTTGATCCTGAAAAATTAACATTTGTCCAATTTGGAGCAAAGTGAGCTGACATGTTTTGCTCACCAATTGTTACCCTCTGATCCGAACGACTATGGGGGCAAAAAATTGCCTACCCAGATATAAGAACTTCCACAGAGGGAATTTTTTGAAGAAATATTTTTTTCTCGAGTTATGACGAATTTTCAAAATTGCAAAAAAAAAGTTGAAAATGACCGTATTTTGGTAGTTTTTTGAGTTTTTTCAAAAATCAAAGTGGGATATGTAGGAACTTTTTTTGCTCTCATTTTTTGTCTTTATCATGTTTTGGATATCTTTTGTCTAAAATTATGAAAACTCGGGTCAAACACAAAGTCGAAAAAAACCTTCTTGTAGAATTCTTTTTAACTATCATAAAAATGTTCCCCATCATAAATAAGGTATAAAGACGTATTGCTTATAATACCTAATCAGGCATTTTCGAAAGATAAGAGTCGATATATAAGTAAAATGCACCTTAATTTCGATTTTTTTCAACTTTTCAGAATTTATATTTTTTGAGTCAGACTTTTAAGGGAATTCGTAGTTTGTAAACGTTGTCAGGTAATTGATTATCCGCTTGCTGAAGTTAAATCACCTTTCTGGGTACCCTAGAGTCGTTTACCAATAGGTCGCCTCAACTAAGGAAGTCGAAAATTTTTATTTTTTCAAACTTTCCATTTTCTTGTTTTCATGATTGTTTTTGATGGGATTTTATGATTTTCATATAAATTTTTCTGAAAATCGTGAAAAAAAGGCAGTAAAATGTCAATTGTACGGCGTCACAACGAATAAGATGCTTATAATTAGGTGCTCAACTTTTGAGGTCGTTTTATCCAATTTTTTCACGATTTTCAGAAAAATTTATATGAAAATCATAAAATCCCATCAAAAACAATCATGAAAACAAGAAAATGGAAAGTTTGAAAAAATAAAAATTTTCGACTTCCTTAGTTGAGGCGACCTATTGGTAAACGACTCTAGGGTACCCAGAAAGGTGATTTAACTTCAGCAAGCGGATAATCAATTACCTGACAACGTTTACAAACTACGAATTCCCTTAAAAGTCTGACTCAAAAAATATAAATTCTGAAAAGTTGAAAAAAATCGAAATTAAGGTGCATTTTACTTATATATCGACTCTTATCTTTCGAAAATGCCTGATTAGGTACTATAAGCAATACGTCTTTATACCTTATTTATGATGGGGAACATTTTTATGATAGTTAAAAAGAATTCTACAAGAAGGTTTTTTTCGACTTTGTGTTTGACCCGAGTTTTCATAATTTTAGACAAAAGATATCCAAAACATGATAAAGACAAAAAATGAGAGCAAAAAAAGTTCCTACATATCCCACTTTGATTTTTGAAAAAACTCAAAAAACTACCAAAATACGGTCATTTTCAACTTTTTTTTTGCAATTTTGAAAATTCGTCATAACTCGAGAAAAAAATATTTCTTCAAAAAATTCCCTCTGTGGAAGTTCTTATATCTGGGTAGGCAATTTTTTGCCCCCATAGTCGTTCGGATCAGAGGGTAACAATTGGTGAGCAAAACATGTGAGTTATAGTAATTTCTGTGAAAATTTCAAAAATTTCGAAATTTTAGAAAAACTTTCGAAATTTCAAATTTTCTCATGATTATACTCATTTTGAAGCTCTTGATTTGTTAATTTTGAAAAATTAAATTTTATCCAATTTGGAGCAAAATTGGTTCAGTTATAGTGAAATTCGTGAAAAATTTTACATTTTTTGTTTTTGCCGAAAATTTTTCAAAATTTCAACTTTGGTCATGATTACTCTCATTTTGAAGCTGTTGGTTAGCTGACTTCGAATTTTTAAGTTTCAATTGATTGAGAGAAAATTGAGCCAACTTATAGCTATTTTGAGCTATCAAAGTTTGCTCATTTCAGGTACCACAAGGTTCATCCACAATGCCAAACATTCATCCACAATGCCAAACATCCGATGCCAATGAAAATGGCCGGCAGACAACTTAAAATGAGCCGTCAGGATCTGGAAAAGTATGATAACATTTTTTGAATTCCTCTGAAAAAAAATTCAAAAAAACATTTTCAGTTGGTCCGAAAAGTCTCGAGACGTCATGTATCAAGCGTGCCTCGCCAAGTTCTCTCAAAATTCGGAGTGCCGAAAACTGCTCTTCCGTACCAAAGACATGATCCTCGTGGAGGCGTCCGGGAACGACGCAATTTGGGGAAACGGAATCTGGAAGGAGGATCCTCGCACTCTCAACGAAGAATCTTGGCACGGAACGAATTGGCTCGGTATCATCCTGGACAAGATTCGAGAGGAACTTTGGAAGAAACCAGAATTCCAGAAGGAGCGCGAAGAGATCGAAAAGGAGACTGTGGAGACGCGCATCATGTTCCTAGAAGCTCTCCGGGATATCACTGACAATTGAGAATGCTCTAAAAACTATTTATTTCGTCAATAAATCATTTAAAACATCAAGAAAAAATAGAAAAAAACATTTGACCCAGGCAGGGATCGAACCTGCAATCTTCTGATTAGAAGTCAGACGCCTTATCCATTAGGCCACAAGGCCACGAGGAGACAGGGAGAGGAGGGCGTATATGAAAGAGGGGGGAGGCGCGCTCCGAGAGGTGCGGGGGAGAGGAGGAGAGGACGCAACTGGTGTGTGGTGAAAGGGGGTGGATAGATTCAGAAGAAACGAATCACGTCTTCAGAAAAGCAAATTCAATTTTTTTTTTCAAAAATCGAACTCTCCATATCGGATAACGTGGGGTACCACTTTTCAAAACAAAAAAATTTTCCCTTTCAAATTTCCCACCATTTCTCAAGTCTACCGTAATTCCAAAACCATTTTCTCCATGAAAATCTTTGGATTCACCCGAGTGACTACATTTCTTCTCGTTATCAATAAGTTTTCTACTGGTATTTTCACGGAGGCCGATGGGGTTTATAACGAAACGGAGGCGAGGGTGCTGTTCGAGCTGGTCGCCGCGGTGCACAATCCACAGCCTCAGTTTTGCCTAAAAGCGTGAGTTTTGAAGAGTTTTGAATAAAAAATTCGGATTCTACGCAAAATTTCGGTCTAGAAAAGTGAAAAAATCAGTGAAAATCGAAAAATTTTTTTTTCGAAAATTTCAATTTTGACTGAAAATTTTTTTCCAGATCTTTCCCAAATCCAAAAATCCGTCCAAAGCTCATCAATCATTTTTTCGTTCGATGTGACCATCTGAATAGTGACTGCACGTTTGCTCTATGTAAATTTTTGAATTTTAAATTTTTGGCGGGAATATTTGAAAATTCAGAAAGAGAGCTCCAAAACTAGTATAATCATGCTTGGTTTTGAATTTTTTGGATTTCCCGCCAATTTTTAACTTTCAAAGCGCGAAATTCAAAAAATTTCTCGAATTTTTTTACAGTCGAACTTCCCGCCAAAATAGTCGTCGTTGCTATCCGTGGAACACGCACCATGAGTCAGTTTTTCTTCGAGACGATGAGCGCATTCATTCCGGACACCTCGTTTCGTGGTCTTGGAGAGGTAAGGAGCTGAAATTGTTATCAAAAAATGTGGGCGAAAATACGGAAAATTTTGAGCCTAAAATCGAGGTTATAGCTTCAAAAAAAAGAGTAATGTTAGAGGGGTTGGAAGTTTTAAAAATTTTTTGAATTTTCGAAATTTTTAGTAAATCTAGTGTAACTTGGCTCATTTTGCTCCAGATCAGATGAAATTTAGATTTTCAAAATCAGTAGACCAAGAGCTTCAAAATGAATATAATAATGACCACTTTTAAAAATTTTCGAAATTTTGAAAATTTTGAATTTTCACAAAAACTACTGTAACTTGACTCATTTTGCTTCAAATTAGATGAAATTAAGATTTTCAAAATCAGCAAGCCAAGAGCTTCAAAATAAGTATAATAATGACCATTTTCAGATCAACTACTACTTCTCTATGACCTTCAAAGCCATCTGGCCGGACATCCGAGACATCCTCCTCCACTCAAACTACACTGACCATGACGTCATTTTCACTGGGCACTCTTTAGGTGGCTCCTTAGCAGCTCTATCCGCATTCGAGACTGTTCTATCGGATGTCAGGAATAGCAGTCAGGTGAAGGTGGTGACACTGGCCGAGCCAAGGACCGGAAATTTGGTTTTTGCGAGGAATTTCGATAAGACGGTTAAGTATAGGTAGGGTACCTCAAATTTTGAAAATTTTATAATGTATTTGTGATTATACTCATTTTGAAGCTCTTGGCTTGTTAATTTTGAAAATTAAAATTTCATCTGATTTGGAGCAAAATGAGCCAAGTTACAGTAGGTTTTGTGAAAAACTCAAAATTTTCAAGATTTGAACTTTGATCACGATTATACTCATTTTGAAGCTCTTGGCTTGCCGATTTGAAAAATTTTAATTTCAATCGATTTGAAGCAAAATGAGCCATGTTACAGTACATTAACTGAAATTTTCAAGATTTCACTTTTTCGAAAAATTTCCAACCTCTCTAACATTGCTCATCTCCCACCGATTTTCTCGATTTTTGGCTCAAAAAATACCAAATTTTTTGCAGTTTCCGCATCATCAACGGAATCGATGTGCTCGCACACCTTCCCCCATGCCACAAAGACTATCGTTTCTGGCCGCGAGTTGATCTACCGTGTGATCCCCGATCTCGAGACGGTCCCTATCACCATAGTAGAGAGATTTGGTATCCGGATGGAATGAATAAGACTTCAAAGTATGTAGTTTGCAATGAGAGTCGGGGAGAGGATCCGTTCTGTTCGGATCGAGTGCATGTGACGGTGGCGAATATGGGAAAAGGGATCACGGATCATCGGAAGTACTTTGGGAAGATGGTAGGTCAAATTTTTTTTGTATTTGAAGATAGTCATGATTATACTTATTCGGACCACCGTAACCTGCAAATTATGAAAATCCAAATTTGATCAAATTTGGAGCAAAATGAGCCGAGTTACATCAGTTTTTCGTCAAATTCGAAAAATTCGAAAATTTTTAATATGGCCTTGATTATACTCATTTTAACCGTTTTGAGCTGAAAAACTCGAAAATTTATATTTCATTAGTTTTGAAGCACAGCAAGTCGATTTACAGTAGTTTTTCTGAAATTCTGAAAATTTTGAATATGGTCATGATTATACTCATTTTGACCGCAGTAACCTGTAGAGCACAAAAATCAAACTTTGAGCAATTTTGGAGCACATTGAGCAAAGATATAATAATTTTTGATTATTTCAGGTCTCCCAGTACGGAAACGCAAACTGCAATCAGAACCGAACGTTTGATGAGAATGAAGGATTCTTGGGAAAGGTGAAACTGGCATCTGAACTTATTAATAAAGTTATTTGAAGATTTAGGTGTTTTTTTTGTTGTTGTGAGTATACTCATTTTGATGCTTTTGACTTGCTTATTATGAAAAACTAAATTTATTTTGTTCTGGACAACATTTGATCGAGTTACAGTAATTTGACTGAATATTCGAAAATTTCAAATGCGGTCATGATTGTTCTCATTTTGAAGCTCTTGACTTGCTGAATTCAACAATTTTGGTTTTATTGAATTTGGAGCAAAATGAGCTTACTATTAGTTATAGTGAACTTTGAAAAAACCAATCTTTTTTTTGGAAAAAATTGAAATTTTCAACTTTGGCGTTGATCATTCTTATTTTGGAGCTCTTGACTTGTTGAATTCAAAATTTTTCATTTCAGTTGAATTGAAGCGAAATGAGCAATGTTACAGTAGTTTGACTGAAATTTAAATTTTTTTCGTATTTTTCGGGAAAAATAATTTGAAATTTTCAACTTTGGCTATGATTATGCTCATTTTGAAGCTGTTGACTTGCTGAATTTGAAAATTGTAATTTTATTGAGTTTGAAACAAAATGAGCCATGTTACAGTAGTTTGACTGATATTTAAAATTTTCGAAATTTTGAAAAACAACTTTTAATTCAACTTTGGCTATGATTATACTCATTTTGAAGCTCTTGACTTGCTAAGTTCAAAAATCTAGATTTTTTCCAATTTGGAACATTCTCGGGTCACCTTCTTCCTCGATTTCGAAACCCCATTCAAAAATCATCTCAAAATTCGTACATATTTACCCGCAATGTTAGACCATAAACCACAAAAAATTCTCATTATTGACGCCCACCACCAAATTAACAGTGTAGACTATAAGACAACCTTTGTGACTCGATTGCTCATTATATTCCGAAAAACGAAGAGACTACGGATTCTGTCTCCTACACCCCGTGAACAAATGCTCCATCTGTTTGCTCTTTTGCTCTATTTGTATACTTTTAACCTTGCCTCGTAATATACCCACTCAAACGTTTGCTCATTTTTCCTTCTGTGCCATTCGGGATTTTTCGTTTTATTTTTTATTTTTTTGAGTCATTTCGAGCCATTCTGAGCAATGCTCTATTTTCAGAGCACTTGGGGTAGGAAATGCTGAAATTCTCGATTCTCCTGTCCATTCTCGTCCTCAGGGTCCATGGAATTTTCGGTCCAGATGATGCTCAATACAATGAGACTGAGGCCAGAATGTTGCTGAATTTAGCGGCAGCCGCCTACTCCCTAGATGCCACGCCTTGTCTGCAGAGGTTGGTTTTTGGTTTTCGTGGGAAACTCAAATCTAGGTTTGGCGGGAATTCAAAATTTTACAGAACCTTCACCCCTGCTGAAAATCAGATCGTCCTTACCACCTTCTCCGTCCGATGTGATTTCGTGGGCAACCCGTGTGCCGGGTACATTGTAGTGTCGGACGTCTTGCAGCAGATTACTGTAGTTTTTCGCGGAACCAAAACGAGTGTGAGTTTGATATTCGGGGCTGATAGGTCGAGGTCTACTAGATCGAGGTCTGCTAGGTTGAAGTCTGGTAAGTCGAGGTCTAACAGGTCGAGGTCCACTAGGTCGATGTTCACTAGGTCAAGATCTACTAGGTTGAGGTCTACTAGATAGAGGTCTGACAGGTCGAGGTCTGGTAGGTCGAGATCCACTTGGTCGAGGTCTACTAGGCTGAGGTCTAGTAGATTGAGAACTACTCATTTTCCAGTCGCAACTCCTTCTGGAAGGCTGGACAACCACTAAACCCAGCGTGGATTTCTATGGAATGGGTCTCGTCAACTCCTACTTCCGGTCTGGCCATGAAAAAACTTGGCAATACGTGCAAGAAGCTCTCAGCAACCCTCGGTACCAAAACTACGATGTCTATGTCACGGGACACTCTTTGGGAGGCGCACTAGCGGGTCTTTGTGCTCCGAGAATTGTTCATGATGGTGAGAGAATCGTTTGGACTACAGTATGCCTATGTTCTATGTTCAGGACTTCGAATGAGTCATCAGGTCAAGGTGATCACGTTTGGTGAGCCCAGAGTTGGAAATTTGGACTTTTCAAGAACCTATGATCAGTTGGTGCCATACAGGTACTTTTTCCTTTTAAATTTTCGGATTTGGTAGGTCAAAAAATGAGAGTTTCAGAATGAACATAATCATGGCGAAATTTGAATGTTCAGATTTTTCGACAGAAGTTACGGTAACCCGATGAAAATGTCGAAAACTCGACAAGATTCAATTTGCTGTTATTTGGTCTAAAATTATTCAAGTTCGATAAAACTTTGATTTTTGAAATCAGCAAACTGAAAGCTTCAAAATGAGTATAATCATGACCAAAAACAAAATTTTCGAAAAAGTCGCAATTTTCACGAAACACTATAGCGGAGCTCATTTTGATTCAAATAGGATACAGCTTTAATTTTTGAAACAAGCAAACGGAGGGCTTCAAAATAAGTATAATCATGACTGAAGTTGATAAATTTCAAAAATTTTGGCACTTTTCCCCGAACCATCGTTTCATGTTTATGCTCATTTTGAAGCTCTTGATTACCCAATCTCAATGATTTTCCCATCAAATCTCTTCCAGCTTCCGCGTCACCCATGCCATCGATGTGGTGCCCCACCTCCCGGCATGTGTCAAAGACCTCTCCTACACGCCTCCAGCAGGAAGTGATGGCTCGATGCCGTGCGACCCATCGAGTACCTCCGGTGGATACCATCATGCTCTCGAAATCTGGTACCCCGGAAATATGACCCAAGGGAGCCCATACATGGTGTGCACCGGGCTTCCGAGGGATGAGGATTTCAGTTGCTCGAATGCACCCAAAGTCGACCTGGATGATACAACGAGGGGGGTCTGGGATCATAGGAACTACTTTGGAGTGGAGGTTAGTTAAAGAAGCGAGGTTCATGAAATTGCAAGTTGGCGGGTTAGTGAGGTTTCATATCGTTTGGAACAACGAGGTCTACGAATTTGCAGGTCCCTGCATTCGGAAAAGGAGGTTGCGATCCAACGATGACATTCAAGGGACCACCCACGAAGACTGGGGTACTATCGTTGGTTAGCAGTGTTTTTGGAAGGAAACGACGGGCAGTGTGAAGGGATTCCGGAGTCTGATCCACACACTTTTGAATGTACAAATGAATCTGTGATAAAGTTTGAATCTTTAGCTTTGTTTTGAAAGCAGGAGAGAATTTGAATTTGGCGGGTCAGGAATAATGTACTTGTTAAACTACATAAATGTCGACAAAAGTCGAGGTCCACATATCGAAAAAAGTCGAGGTCGACCTCTCAAAAAAAAGTCGAGGTTGACCTATCAAAAAAAGTCGAGGTCAACCGATCAAAAAAGTAGAGGTTGATCTATCTAAAAAAATTCGAGGTCAACCAATCAGAAAAACAGTCGAGGTCGACTAATCAAAAAAAAAGTCGAGGTCAACCTAGCAAATCAAGTCGAGGTCGACCTTTTTATAGAGAAACAAGATACATATCTAAAATTTTTATTAACCACATTTCATACAAATTGATGGGTTGGACAGCCTGCCGAATAGACCACCTCGTCACGAGCCTCGATCAATTTTTTGGTGAACTGAACTCGGGTTCGAACTTTTGTCTCGTAGGCGTCCGGTGGGAAGAATCGGGAGAGAAGGCTGAAGTTCAACTGTTTTGGCGGGAAACTTTGAGCACACTCTACGCCTTCATGCCCCTATTGACTTCTGGGCACCGGAACACGAGTTTGTCGAAGCTTCCAAAGTTCGGAATCTCCTTCACGACGTCGCCCAGAAGACGTGCCGCGATTTCTTCATTTTCCGCGTAGAATGGGTCGGCGAGGAGGCGGTTGAGGTTGACGACACGGATGCTACCGTAGCCCACGATTTTGTGGGCGGAGTCGAAGGCGACTCGTGTGAAAACTTCTTCTTGTTTGAACCAGAGCGAATTTCTTTTTTTTCGATTCAACGGGCAGATAGTGGAGTCATAGGCGTCCAGGAGATCCATGTCGACGTTTTTCCAGTTCTGAAATTCTAGAAATTTCTAAAAAAAAACTCATCAACCTGGCCGGAGCCACTCACGGATGGGCTCACCAACCCTATGACTACAAGTTCTACACGGACGCTTTCGATGGATATTGACTGGTTTGTATGGTCGATCAATCGAAAGGTAGGGGGTTTGAAGAGTGAATATTGTTAAAACTGTGTTCAGGAGGTTTTGAGCTTCCAAATAAGTATAAACACGGTATATTTTGAGGGAAAAAAGTTCAAGGTTAATCGCCAACATTCTCCAACATTCTCCAACTTTTTCCACCCGAAGCATATCGTGTTTATACTCATTTTGAAGCTCTTGACCTGCTGAGCTCAAATTCTCAGCTTTATTACCTCAGTTGTATACTTATCAGACAGCTCCGGAATCCTCATCTTTCCCGGTTCAGTGACCGCTTTCAAATGCCAATACGCAGGCATTTCCTTGAAGCCAAATCCACTCGCATACTTTTCAGACATGTCGGTTGCTGAAAATCACAAAAAGTGGTAGATCAAACTTCCATTTTCAATCCCACCTGCCATGAGCACACAATTGGCTCCGCCCACTATATCCATCATTGCTTTGAACACGGGTTTTCCGTATCCCTGACTGCGATATTGTTCTTTACAGTAGAAGAGACCGATTGAGTATAAAGGCTCCCCATTGCTGTCATTCCAACGAGCCAGTGATCCGCCGGCGACAAAGTTGTTGGAGTCGTCTTGAAAGGTGTGGAAGTTTTTGGGTCAAAATTTAGCTATTTTCGACTTCAAGAGGTCAAGAGCATCAAAATGAGTATAAACACGACATGGTTTGGAGAAAAAAAGAGTCGAGGTCGATCTATCAAAAAAAAAAGTCGAGGTCGACCTCTTAAAAAAATTCGAGGTCGACCTATCAAAAACAGTCGAGGTTGACCAATCAAAAAAAAAGTCGAGGTCTATCAAAGAAAGTTGAGGTCAACCCGACCGCGATAAACCTCAAACTTTTTTCTCTCAAAGTATACCGTGTTTATACTCATTTTGAAGCTCTCAACCTCCTAAACCCAGTTCTAACATTATCCACCCTTTAAACCCCCTACCTTTTGTCTTATCGACCATACAAATTAGCCAAAACTCATCGAAACCTTCCCGATAGAATGTGTAGTCATAGGGTTGGTGAGCCCATCCGTGAGTTTCAGCGGCCAATGTGATGAGCTGGTTGAAAACGGCTTGAGATGGGTTTATGACAAGTTCCATGGCTGGAAATGAGGGGAGATCAAAAATGTAAATTACTTCGGCAAAAAACGGAAAAAAATCGAGTAGAATGAGGCGAAACCCGGAGAAGAGAGGGTGGGGTCTATCAGTTTTCAGTTTTCACGGTTTCAATGAAACATTTGTTGACTTGATTTTTCAACATATGATCTCATTGTCAATTCGGATGATAAGAAACTAGAAAATGACGAAAATTTCATTGACAGAAACAAAAGTAACCAAAAATTTCAAACAAACAAAAAGTTTTGTAGATTGTGAGACCTGCGGGTGTTCTCTTGGCGCAGAAACCCACGATGCTGTGGGCGGAGTCGAAGGTAATCTGATATGTTTTTTTTCAAACCATGCCTTGTTTATACTTATTTTGAAGCTCCGGATGTACTGATTTCAAAAATCTAAATTTCATTGGATTTGGATCATTTTGAACCAAGTTACAGTCCCTTGACTGAAAAATCGAAAATTTCAAATGTGGTCATGATTGAGCTTATTTTGAAGCTCTTGACCTGCTCAACTTGAAAAAATTTTGAGAGTCGTTTTTTTTGATAAGAAAAAGGTGACAAACTTTTGTCTAGAGTTTTCACTATTACTGGATATTCGGACACACAGACAGACATTTCTTTCTCTTGACATCGCGGACCCCAATCTTGTGTAATTTTACAACGTGTTGAGGTCTTTGGGACCCTTGGGGGAGTATAAAGGGACCTGGGAGCTCTCAAAGTTGAATTCATAAAGATTTGATCTACCCAGAGCAAATTTTTGATCTACATACTCAAAAATGGTCCATGTTTTGACTTCTAAAAGTTTTGATTCTTCCCCAATTTTCTTCTTATCTCTCTGATCATTGTATCAGTCTCATTGTGTGTCTAAAGATCGAAAATTTTTGTGTCTGCGTCTCTCATCTGACTGTTTGCACTATTGATAAGGACGTTTCATTGAAATCGTCGCTTAGGTTTTGACCAATGTTTCCCAATTCTCCTTCAACCAACCTTTTCCAGCCATGGAACTTGTCATAAACCCACCTCAGCCGGTCTTCAATCAACTCATCAACCTGGCCGGAGCCACTCATGGATGGGCTCACCAACCCTATGACTACAAGTTCTACACGGACGCCTTCGATGGATACTGGCTGGTTTGTATGGTCGATAAGACGAAAGGTAGGGGTTTATGAAGTATATACAGTTAGAAATGAGTTTATGAGGTTGAGAGCTTCAAAATAAGTATGAACAAGGTATACTTTGAGTGAAAAAAGTTAGAGGTTATTCACCAACATTCTCCAACATTCTCCAACTTTTTCCCGCGAAGTGTGTCGTGTTTATACTCATTTTGAAGCTCTTGACCTCCTGAACTCGAAAATAGCCAAAATCTGAGCCGAATACTTAACAGTTCCAGACGACTCCAACAACTTTGTGGCTGGAGGCTGTCTGGCTCGTTGGGATGTTCCAAACGGGGACCCCCTCTACTCAATCGGTCTCTATTACACCAGAGAAGAGTATCGTGGTCAGGGACACGGTAAACCCGTTTTCAAAGCAATGATGGACATTGTGGGCGGAGCCAATTGCGTGCTCACAGCAGGTTAGAGATTTTGAGCTCTTTTTCTTAAAAATTTCGAAATTTTCCAGCAGTGGACATGTCTGAAAAGTATGCCAATGTTTTTGGATTCAAACAGATGCCTTCCTATTGGCATTTGGAAGCGGAAATTCAGCCAAGGAAGATGAGGATTGCGAAAGTTTCTGATAAGTATACAACGAAGGTGAGAATTGAAAAACGAGACTGGAATTTGAATACAGTAGGTCAAGAGCTTCAAAATGAGTATAAACACGACATACTTCGGAGAAAAAAAGTTCGAGAATGTTGGAGAATGTTGGCGAATAACCTTGAACTTTTTTCTCCCAAAGTATGCCGTGCTTAGATTTATTTCAAAGCTTTTGACCTGGAGAACACGATTCTCGCAAACCCAAAATTCAAATTCTTTAAGTTTCCAGAACTGGAAAGACGTCGACAAGGATCAACTGGAAGCCTACGACCTCTCGATTTGCCCGCGAAAACGAGACAAGAAAATGCGACTCTGGTTTGAGCAGGAACAGGTTTACACCAGGGTAATGAAATGTTGAAGAATGTTCTAGAATGCACGAGGTCCTATTTTCAGGTCGCGTTTGACTCCGCCCACAAAATCGTGGGGTACTGTACCATCCGCGTGGTCAATTTGAACCGCCTGTGTGCCGCGCCGTTTTACGCTGAAAATGAAGAAGTCGCGGCACGTCTTCTGGCTGATGTCGTCAAGGAGATTCCAAATTTTGGAAATTTCGAGAAGCTTATTTTCTGGTTCCCAGAGATCAATGAGAATGTGTCGAGCCTCCTCCACCGATTTCTCCCCTCCGATGGCTACCATATCAAGGTCGACTTTAGAACTCAATTCACCAACCAGTTGCTCCCATCGAGAGACCCAGTGGTCTACTCGGTGGCCTGTAGTACACACCAATATGTTTGAAATAGTATTTTCATAAAAAATTCTACATTCTGAGATCAAGAGCTTCAAAATGAGTATAAACATGACATGGGTTGGGTGGCGGAATGTTCGAGGTCAATCAATTTTCCGACAAACATCCGTCCAGACATGTCGAATGTGCTCCAAACCCCGTGGGGACAGATGGGTTGGAGTCGTGAAGTACGAGAATCCTTTCTCGTCGAAAAACCGGAAGTTTTGAGTTTTTGGATTCCAAAACTCCGGGTTATAATCCACCAGAACACATTTTCCATGGCAGTCTTTTTGGAGCTGCGAGTATCGTCTTCGAGCCATTTTATAGAGGGTCCGGTTGACCAGCAGATTCTGAAATTTGAACCATATCTTGAAAAGGGGCGGGGCTAGCAAAATAGTGCTAACTGCAAAATTGCTCAGCATAAAATTTGGCAGCTTTTTGAAATTGACACTTTTTCATTATCTACACTGCTTGTTGAGATATACCGATTTGAAGGAATCGTTGATGTTTTTTCTTCAAATCGCTATATCTCAAAAGGGGCGGAGCTAACGTAAAAGAGACAACTAGTAAAGTGTGTGAAATTTTATGCTGAGCAATTTTGCAGTTAAAAATTTTTTATTAGCTCCGCCTCTTCTCGAGATACACTCACATCTATAAACCCCGCCGGTGCTCCTCTCCACAACATTGGCACTATTTTCTCAATATAGTCGATATTTGGTCGAGGCATGGCGTCCAGAATATACATTTTTCGTTTTACATTTTTGATGAATTTCAGCATTTGTTGCTTCATTATTTGATAAATTGGGTCGAAATTGAAACTGGTTACGTTGGGTGGAAAAGGGTCCCCTATGGTCATGAATCTGAAAGAAAAAAGTTTAGGTGTTTTTTTCGGAAAATTTCACCTTGTGAACATGAACACATAGTCCGGTTTTTCCCGCCTCACATGCTCCTCAAAATCGGTGAAATTCGATTTGCACATTTCTGAGCCATGAGAGGGGTAGAGAGGTTCACAACCTGGAAAATCGAGGTTCTGGAACATTCTGGAACATTCTGAATAATTCTGGAACATTCGGAAATATCATAGAACATTCTGGAACATTCTGGAACATTCGGAAAGATCATAGAACATTCTGGAACATTCTGAAACTTTCTTACCATACGCGGAGCCCTGCAAAATGCTCCGCGCCAAGTGGCCACATTCTTGGTAGAAAATTTTGGCGTGATTCGCCGTCCAACTGTTTCCGATGGTCATGATTTTGTATTTGCCAGTGAGATTCTGGAAAAAAGAGGGTCATTTTCAAGCTCTACGTGCTGAGAGGGTTCGTTTGAGTATAATCATAACGTGGTTGGTAACTGAAAAAAATTCGGACATTCTAGTCATGGTCATGGTTATACTCATTTTGAAGCTCTAAACACGATAATATCAAAACTATTAACGGTTTTGAGTTTGCTCTGAAATTGACCAAGTTAGTGTAGTTTGAGCCCTGAACTTTGACAAAAAAAATTTCCAAACCCAGTCATGATTATACTCATTTTGAAACTCTTCATACGCTGATTTCAAAACTGCTCAAAATTTTAAGCATGCCTTCAAACAGACCAAGTTATAAGACTCACCTTATGTCTACACCAGCCAAGCGGACCTTCACCTTCATATTCGCAAGTCTCTGTGTTCAAATTTTTATAATCCCTTACATTCCAAATATGATTTAAGCGAGCCGCATCTTCTGAAAAATCGGATTTCAAAAATAAATTTGTTTTTGAGTTTTCACCCATAGTCATTTCATCTGTAACACCGTCCAATGAGCCAAAACTTGATCTACTATCAATTGAAAATTGGAAGTTTAAAATTTCATCCTTGTTAATCAGTATGACATTAAGGAGGAAGAGGACTACGGTAAAGGCGCCGATGGTGGTCGAGCACTGACGGAGGTACCATTTTTCAAAGGTCTCGTGGATTAGGATGGAGAGGAGGATGGAGATGAGAAGGCAGATGGGAAGGGCTGAAAAGTTGATTGGTTTACTAAAAACGGGCAAGTCAGGTAGTTTTTGAGCACTGAAAAATGATCAAAAAACTTTTTTTTCAAAACCTAGTCATGATCATACTCATTTTGAAGCTCTCAATGAGCTGATTCTAGAACTAATTAATTTTTTTTGATTTGGTGAAAAATTGACCAAGTTACGGTAGTTTGAGCACCGAACATTGTCGAAATCGAAATTTCTCAATCATAGTCATGAGTGAACTCATTTTAAAGCTTTCACTGAGCTGGATTTGAGACTGGTTGATTTAATTGGTTTGGCGCAAAATTGATCAAGATACGGTAGTTTGAACCATGAAATTTTTGAAAAAAAAATTTTTTCTCAATACCTGGTGATTATACTCATTCTGGAGCTCTCAATAAGCTGAATCTGAATTTGTTTTTATTTTGAAGATTCTGTCACTAGTTTACCTTGACATCCTCTATAGGTATGGAGCTTCTTATTATCCTTCCGGTTTTTCTAAACGACCGAAAATAGAATGATAAATTTCCATATTTTTACTATGCCCCTTTTGGGAAGTCGAAAATCTGATTTTTCGAACCAAAACAATTGTTGAAAGTGAGCAAATAGAGACGATCGGTCATTGAAAACAAACAGAATTATACAGGATTTTTGGATTTTCGAAAAATTTTGGAGAAAGTATGGATTTTTGGTTTTCGAAAATGTTTGAAAATCTTACCTCTTCGATCCCCATCCATTGTCAATTTCCAATAAGCAAAAATCGGCCAATGCACCAAATAGAGCACATAAGAAATATCTCCAAAGTAGGTGAGAATTGAGCATTTCAAAATTTTCTCATTTTCGGATCTTGAGAAGATCATTAGAATCCCGGTGACCAGGGTGACAAGAGGTCTGAAAATTTTTTTTGAAAAAAAAAAAAATTTCTTTAATTGTACCTGAGAATCCGAGAATCCAGGGCCACTGGCAAAAGAACTACGGAAGTTAGTCCCAAAAAACAAAAAATTGAGAGAAAAGTTTGAAAATTTTCAGATTTTTGATTTTCAGATTTTTCAGATTCTCCTTCAACTAGAAGTTTTTGAGATTCTGGGTCTTCAGGATTGCCTTCAAATTCTTCGTTTTCTTCCAATAATTTATAGTGACAAATTCCATCTGGAGATTTTGAAACCGAGGAGACCAAGAAGACCAGAAATCCTGAAAAATTGTTTTTCGAAAAATTTAAAAATTTAAGCAAAAAAACCTATCAAAAACTGCCAAATTCTCGAGAAGACACTGTTGAAGGCAATAATTGGAGATGAATATAGTGAGAATCCGAAGGACAAACATACTGAAAATTTTCAAAAATGTTTCAAAAAAAAAAAGTTTTTTCCGGAAATCCAAAATTTCTGAATAGTCTTAGTTGATCACTTTTTCCGATATTTTCGGTTCGAAAAACCAAATTTCATCTTTTCTTAATCTGACTCACCAATAAAGACATAGTAAAAATATTGAAATTTGTCACCAAAGTTCAAATTTCGGCCAATGAGAAAAATCAGAGGGATGAGAAGATAGAATTGAATTTCCACGGATAGAGACCATGTATGGGTGAAGAGGTCGATGGCGAGGGAGAGCTGAAAATATTAGAAAACTCAAAAATATGGTGAGATACCGATAAAGCTCATTGAGAGCTTCAAAATGAGTATACTCATGACCAGAATTTAAAAATATGGAAATTGGTCATTCTAATTTTGGACGATGAAAAAAATCGGAAGGATAATAAGAGTTTTCAAAACTCAGTTTCGAGGGATATGGAACATGTTGGGGTAAAAAGAGCAGTGAGAAAACCTTCAAATTTTGATAATATGCAAAATCAGCTCATTGAGAGCTTCAAAATCAGTATACTCATGACCAGAATTTAAAAATCTGGATTTTGTGCTATTTTTGGTGCTCAAACTACCGTAACTCAGTGAATTTTAGGCCAAAGACCGTAATTCTAATAGTTTTAAAATCAGCTCAGTGAGTGCTTAAAAATGAGCATAATCATGACTAGGTTTCAAAAAATTTTTTTACGAAATCTTCAACCTCATTATGATTATACTCAAACGAGCCCTTTTGACCTGTAGAATTCAAGAATCCTATTTTGACCTACTCTAACCCTCACCATCTGAAAATAGTCCTCCTCCACTGTCCTCGGTCTATTCGACATGAAGATCAACGCTCTGGATGCAGATTTTTGATTCAATTTGATGGCAGTCGATGGATAGATCAAGTATAACGAGGTCAACGTTAAAAGTATGGTGAAAAGATAGAGAGGGAGAATTCGTTTGAGCCGTTTCGAGTAGAACAGGCTCACCAAGGAGCACGGATTTTCATGGTCGCCTTTTCCAAGCAGCATAGCCATTAAGAATCCAGAGAGAACGAAAAACCTGAAAATTTTTTTCAAAGTTTTTTTGATCTACATTTGGCGCCAAAAACTCACTGATCTACACCAAGATATCCATTGGGAAAGTAGCTCGGGTAAAAATGAAATCCCAAAACTGAAATTATAGCGACACCTCGAATGCCTTGTAGATCCGCTCTTTTCGGTGGTTTGGGTTTAGGCTCAGGCTCAAGCTCAGGTTCAAGCTCAGGCTCAAGCTCAGGCTCAGGCTTCATTTCTCAGGAAAACTGTACCTAACTGTCCAACATTTATATGGAGGGGGCAGAAGCTGAGTAAACAATGTGACTCTGGTGGACAGACCTTGATTATGCAAAAATCAAGAGATTCAAAATAGATTTATATTCATTGAGCAAGAACTCTTTGTACAATTGAGATTAGCCATGATATGAGGAATGTCGAAAACAGTCGAAAAATGGATTCAAATTTCCCGCCAAGAAAGTTCACTTGGCAACCAGAATCTTCTGGAACACCGACATCACGAGTACAATATTGGTGATCACGAAATAGGTTCTCTCAATGTTCTTCTTGTTTACACTGAACACCTGGACCACCAAATTCACGCATCTGTTGTGCTGAGCACGATCCACCATCATACGGTAAATACTGTAGATTTGAGGGTTTGGGGAGTGGACGTTCATGAGGACGGTGGAGGTGTGGAGCATCTGAAAGTGATATTTTTGGGTCCTAGAGGTCAAGGGGGTTCGAATGAGTATAATCATGATGGGGCTTGGAGAAAAAAGTTATAGGACCAAGATACGGTAGTTCGAGCCCTGAAAATTATCGAAAATTGTTTTCCTTTTAAACCCAGCCATGATTATACTCCTTTTGAAGCTCTCGTTGAGCTGATTTCAAAACAAGTTGATTTTTTAGGTTTGGTGGAAAATTGGCCAAGTTACGGTAGCTGGAGCATCATAAAGGGTCGAAAATCGAAATTTTTCAAGCCTACTGATGATTATACTCATTTCAAAGCTCCCATTACGCTGAATTCAAAAAAAAAGTGTTTAGGTTTGCTTAAAAATTCACCAAGTTACAGTAGCTGGAGCATCAGAATATGACAAAATAGTTTCGTCATTTCCAAGTCATGACTAATTCAGAATCCTCAGAACATTTTCAATTTTCTGTCTCATTCTCTGATCGGTGCGCTCATTTTGTGCTATTAGTCAACGCTCTCATGATAAGGAGCATAAAAATAAATAAAGGCGAGAGAGCATGGCGTAGCGAGAGAGTGTTAGAGAAAGAGAGGGAAACCGAGAGAAATTGTGACCCAAACTCTGACAGTGTGTGTTGAAAGGGTGTGAATTGCGAATTTTCAGGGTTTATAAGTATAAATCAACTCTTGAAGAAATGAAAGGAGATCAAATTTTTCATCGGTTGAAAATTTTTCAATATTTTTCTATTCCTCTAAAAAATGGATATTCCTGAAGACGTCCCGCTGTCTACTCCGAACATTTTTGGAGCCTATCGATATTTGTGGAAATTTTCCCCTTACAACTGTGGAAAACATCCGCTGAGATTTCTATTCGTCTTGTTTTCTTTGGCCAGCTTTTTGGCGATGGTATTCCGAGCGTGGTGGATGTTTTATATGGTTGATGCAGAGGTGAGTAGAGAGTTTTTTGGTGAGAATTCGAAAATTTTGGATTCTGAGATTCCAAGATTTTGGGATTTGAAAATTTGGGGCTCGTAAGTGTTGAGATTCTGATGATTTTTGAGATTTTGATGGATTCTGAGATTTTTGAGATTCCTGAGATTTTGAGATTCTGAAATTCTGAATTTCTGATGGATTCTGAGATTCTGAAATTCTGATGGAATCTGAGATTCCTGAGATTCTGAGATTCTGAGATTTTGAGATTCTGAGGTTCTGATGGATTCTGAGATTCTGACGGATTTCGAGATTCTAATATTCTGAGATTTTGAGATTCAGAGATTTTGAGATTCTGGAGAGTTTCGAGATTCTGACGGATTTTGAGATTCTGACGGATTTTGAGATTCTGACGGATTTTGAGATTCTAAAATTCTAAGATTTTGAAATTTTGGGAATCTCATGGATTTTGAGATTTTGATGGATTCTGAGATTTTTGAGATTCCTGAGATTTTGAGATTCTGAAATTCTGAATTTCTGATGGATTCTGAGATTCTGAAATTCTGATGGAATCTGAGATTCCTGAGATTCTGAGATTCTGAGATTTTGAGATTCTGAGGTTCTGATGGATTCTGAGATTCTGACGGATTTCGAGATTCTAATATTCTGAGATTTTGAGATTCAGAGATTTTGAGATTCTGGAGAGTTTTGAGATTCTGACGGATTTTGAGATTCTGACGGATTTTGAGATTCTGACGGATTTTGAGATTCTAAAATTCTAAGATTTTGAAATTTTGGGAATCTCATGGATTTTGAGATTTTGAGATTCTGAGATTCTTGGGATATTGAGATTCGGAAACTTTTATATTCAACTCTCAATTTTCCAGCTCCTCACATTTGGCTGGTCCGAGAGAAACCTCTACGCCTTCATCTCCATGGAATCCTTCTCTTGTGTCATTGCTCTCTACTTTATGACATCAAAGGGAACGCTTAAAAGGTTCGAGCAAGGATTGGGACAGTTGAAACAGATGAGGGTGAGTTGTGGACCAGTTCAGACCATTTCGAAGCAAAGACCTTTTGATTTTCAGATAAATCCATACTACGAAAAGTATGATGAGTATTCGAGGTTGAGACTGAAGACTTTTCTATTCAAAGTCCCGATTCCAATCGTTTTCATTGGATGCGCCGGATTTTTGGTCTACAAGAAGATGATCATTTTTGATACGTGAGTTTTGAAGCATTCTGGATAATTCTGGAACATTCTAAAACATTCTGGAGCATTCTGAAACGTTCTGGAGCCCTCTGGAACACTCTTGAACACACTGGAACATTCTGGAACATTTTGGATCATTCTGGAACACTCTGGAACACTTTTGAACATTCTGAAACGTTCTGGAACATTCTGAAACGTTTTGGAAGATTCGGGATCATTCTAGAACATTTTGGAACACCCTTGAACATTCTTTATCTTCTTTCAGCACCTCCACAAGCTCATGGTACTATTATGTGGATGCTGGAATTATGGTACTTTGTGCATATGTCAATTTCATCTACCTACCCGTTCATGGGCTCATGCAGAATGCTTTGGCTCGAGAATTTCAAGTTTTTAATGAGGAGTTGGAGCAAGCGTCGAAGAATAAGGAGCTGATGGTGAGTCTTATATCCCAAAAAGGGGCGGAGCACGGGAAAAATTTTCAATTGCGAAATTGCTCAGTGTAAAATTTCACACATTTTTGTAGTTGACAATTTTTTTCTAGCTCCTCCCATTTTTGAGACATGACGAATCAAAAAATTAGTTTCAATTTTCAGAATCCTCAAGTTTTCCAAAAATTCGCGGATCGTCAAGTGAAACTGTTTGAGACAACTAACACGATTACCGGAAGACTTCGTAAGCCTGTTTTTTTTTTCAAATTTTTGAAGAATTTTTTTCCAGACGGATTCATGAGCGCCGCCCCTTTCCTCACGTTTACCGCGCTGGCGAATGTGTCGTATTTGGTAGCAAAGTGAGCTTTTCAAACTCGTTTTTGGCGGCAAATTCAAAAAAGTTTTCAGCTTCTACGACGGTATCCCAACCTACTACTGGATTTGCATGATTGGCATGATGATTTGTTGCATTGCGATTTCGGCGAACATGCTCTATCCGGCTGCGCTGGTTCAGGAGACGGTTGGTTAATGAGTATTTTGAAATTCATATTTGGCAAGAGCTCGTTGAGAGCTTCAAAATGAGTATAATCATGACTATATTTTGAGAAAAAAATTTTCGATCATGCTCAAAAAGTACCGTAACTTGGTCAATTTTGCACCAAATCTAAAAAATCAATCTGTTTCAAAATCAGCTCAACAAGAGCTTTAAAATGAGTATAATCATGACTGAGTTCGAAGAGAAAAAAATTTTCGCAAATTTTCAGGGCTCAAAGTACTCTAACTTGGCTATATAACTTTTTTCTTCAAACCCCTTCATGATTATACTCATTCGAACCCACTTGACCTCTGAATCCCGAAAATGTCTCTTTCAGATGCTCCACACCTCCATCGTCCTCATGAACGACCCATTCCTCCATCACTCGCCAAACCCTCAAATCTACAGTATCTACCGTATGATGGTTGATCGCGCTCAGCACAACAGATGCGTGAATTTGGTGGTCCAGGTGTTCAGTGTGAACAAGAAGAACATCGAGAGAGCCTATTTCGTCATCACCAATATTGTACTCGTGATGTCGGTGTTCCAGAAGATTCTGGGTGCCAAGTGACAGCTTTTGGGGGGGGGGGGGGGGGGGGGGG
>LR544204.1:108579-134708 GCA_900536305.3 Caenorhabditis sp. 40 LS-2015
GGGGGGGGGGGGGGGGAAATTTGAATAATTTTTCGACTGTTTTTGGCATTCCTCATATCATGGCTAATCTCAATTGTACAAAAAGTGTTTTCTCATGGACCTATATTGATAATAAATCTATTTTCAATGTTTGGGCTCTTTGGACTTTTTGAGCATCTGTATCAGATTATAATGAGGTTTAGAGCATCTGCACTTACGATTGTTGGATTTTACGGGTCAAAAGGATTCGAATGAGTATAATCATGATGTGGTTCAGAAGTTCCAGAATTTTGAGGAATTCAGATGACGTCAACTTCAGAAGTTAAAAAATTTAAAAATTTAAATCATTTATTATCAAGTTCACCAAAAAAATCTAAACAGAAAACAATGCGGGATCCGAAAATTTGAAATTGAACATGTCGAATAAAAACACCATATCCATGAGTTTCTCTTGTTTGAGTTGAAGTGCCTGAAATCGTTTGTATCTCAATAAGGGGCGGAGCTAGCAAGAAGTTGTCAACTGCAAAATTACTCAGCATAAAATTTTACACATGTTTATACTTGACAACTTTTTGCTAGCTCCGCCCCTTGTTGAGATATAGCGCTTTGAAGTCTTCTTGCTTAAATTGTTTTATTTCAAAAAGGGGCGGAGCTAGCAAAAAGTTGTCAACTGCAATATTGCTCAGCATAAAATTTTACACTTTCATGAACCCACCAGAACATTATTTACAATCGTCATCATATTGCTCAGCCTTCCCGCGTAATTGCCAATAATCTTACGATCCATGGATCGATAATAGTCGTTCAAGTTGTTCGAGATTTTCTCCAAAAAAATCTCCCCGGCCGCCTGGGTTTGTCCCTGAAGACGTCGGCCGGCATAGTTCCAGACGAGTTGGCAAAGAATGAAGGTGACTTCGATTTCCGTCAGGTTGAGTCTGAGGAAAGGGCGAACGAGGGCGGAGTAGTACTGGTTGATCTCCTCGCCGAACATGCTGAAAAATGGGGCATATCTTGAAAATGGGCGGAGCTATTAAAAAGTTGTTTATTGCAATATTGCTCAGCATAAAATTTTACACATTTTTGTAGTTGACAATTTTTTGCTAGCTCCGCCCATTCTTGAGATATAGTCGTTTAAAGTTGACTTTGCAATATTTGAGCTATATCTTAAAAAGGGGCGGAGCTAGCAGAAAGTTGTAAACTACAAAGATGTGTCAAATTTTATGCTGAGCAATATTTCAGTTGGCAACTTTTTGATGGCTCCACCGCCTTTTGAGGTATAGCAATTTGAAGTCACAAGGTGAGAGAAAGTGCTCAAGGTTCTCTGCGTCTCTCTCTCTCTCTCTCCCTCTGTCTGCTGACTTAAAACTGATGTATCCCAAAAATGAGTGGAGCTATTGAAAAACGGTCAATTACAAAAATGTGTCAACTTTCATGCTGAGCAATATTGCAGTTGACAACTTTTTTCTAGCTCCTCCCCTCTTTGAGATATAGCTCAAAAAACCTCACTTGGTGATACTCGAATGATCCGAATGCCACAGCTCGGCCACATTCATCGTGAAATCGTTGACCCTTCCCGCGACGTCATCATTGAGCAGTAAAATTTTTTCGTCCAAACATTTTTGGCCGAAAATTTTGGCGGTCATCGTTTTCCGCTCGACACGACGCCAGAGAGCCCAGACGAGTTTGAAAATTTCGAGCTGAAAAATGGCTCGAAATTCTTCAAAATTGCTCTAAGATGGCTCAAAATGCTCCAAATTTCACCGCGTTTTTTTTGAGCTACAGTAACTTTTCTACCGTACCCTCTCGTGTTGTGGAAGAGCCCGAAACTCGTCCGCATACATCAACCACTCGGCACACTTTCTCATGTTCTGCTCCCAATAGAAGAAGTAGTCTCGGAACGACGAAGACTTGATGATTTCCGGATTTGGATTCTGATTTTTTCGCAAGTCTTGAAGCGCGAACGTCATTTTTTCCAGTGAATTCAGATGAGCGACGGATTCTGGAAGGGGGTGCTGAAAGAAATTCTCACTATCAGAAAATTTTGGCGCCAATTTCAAATTTTTTCGATCTACATTTTCCAGTATCAAACGACTTCGCCGAATGATCGGTGCACAATCAATGAGCCGCGATACGACTCCGGTATCCGGGTCGATGACGTCGTAGATCACACGGCTACCGTATCGATTTTTTGCGAACTCGTGGTCTTCGCCGATTCTGGGGAAACTTGGAGGGGGTCCTGGAAAACGTTCGAAAATGGCAGAAAAAATGTATCACTCTTGTTTATACTCATTTCAAAGCTCTTTATGAGCTAAGTTCAAAACGGTTAAAATTTTTGGATTCTGATCAAAACTGATCGAGTTACCGTATTTCCAAAAAAAAAAGACCTGAAAATCAAAAGTTCACAACCTACCCTTGTTTATAATCATTTTGAAGCTCTCAACCTCCTAAACTCAAAAATCTGAGTCATACTTCGAAATTTCCATTTCCCACCACAAAATTTGCAAGAAACCACTCACTCTTCTTCTCACTCATTCCCACTTCTTGACACTTCTTCAGCCTACAACACTTGCACATTAGTCGATGCTCGGATAGGGGAAGTTCACAAAATTTTGGGGTTTTCTTGCATCGAAATTCGGTTTTTTGAGTCATGGAGCGTCTGAAAATGATGAAAATCATGAAATTTGAGTTAAAACATTGAATTTTTGCGGTATTTTTGACCCAAAATTTTGGTTTTAAGTCAAAGTTTTTTTTGAAAATTTTCTAAATTTTGTGTCAATTTTGATCATTTTTCAAAAATAAAACGCTCCTAAAACCCCAAATTTCTCACCTGAAAAACATGGCACACGCGCGACACGTTTGCACACCAAAGTGCACTCCTTCACCATCGCCTCCGCACACCAAACACTTTGGATTACTGTAGTCCATTTGGAAAATTGTCATTCTGCTTCAAGAAAATTTTGGGTGACAACTATTAGATTAACCTCACGTTTTATAGAAGTCACAAAAACATGGGTGAGAGAGTAAAGAATGTGAGAGGATTAGAGAAAAAGACGAGGAAGAGTCAGAGAATCGAGCAGAGAATGGAGCACAAATAAGTGAAAGGTGATGTTTGCTCACAGAGCAACGGAACAGAAAAGTCAAAAGTTGGTGGCCTAGAATCCCAAATTGGTGGCCTAGAATCTCAAATTGATGGCCTAGAATTTCAAATGATTGGCCCAAAGCCTCACATTGATGATCTTGTATCCGTGGCCTAGAATCCCAAATCGATGGCCTAGAATTTCAAAAATACACAAAAAAAAACTTCATTTCAACATCGGGTAGGTCAAACTGTAAAAAATGCGGGCTCCGAGACCACAATACTGAGCATATCGAACAGAAATCCCATCTCCATTGTCTTCTCGTGCTCGGCTTGGATTTTCTGAAATTTGGATGAGTATTTTTTCGAAAAAAAGTTCGAAAATTTTTTCGGAAAAATTTTTCGAAAAAAAAAGTTACACCAAATGAAACTTACCAATACACCATTGACCATTTCCATGAGCACCGCCAGTCTCGGAGCATAGTTCTTGAGCCTCATCTCGTTTTGATAGTATTCATGGAGATTTTCGGAGATTTCCGATAAAAAAGAGTCCGCCGCTTGGAGGGTCTGTCCGAGGAGTTTCCGCGACGCGTAGTTCCAGACAATTTGAGAGAGAGCAAAGTTGAGCTCCATTTCCGAGAACGACCATTCGAGATAGGGCCGGACGACTACATCGAAGTATTGGAGAAGGTGGGCTCTCATCACTCTGAGAAAAAAAAACTGACTGAAAATTGACAGGGATTGCTGAAAACTAGGCTGAAAATGACCTAAAATCGGAAAATAAAGAGAAAAAATTTTTCGAAAAAAAATTTTTTTGAAATTTTTTTTTCGAAATTTTTAGAATTTTTAATGATTTTCAGCCGGATTTTTTAGCACTTACTTCATCCACTCGACCGTCCTGGAATTTCCGATATCCGAATAATCTATTCGAAACTGATCGAAAACTGTTACAGTATCATCGGAAATGAGCCACAACTTTTCGTCGAAACATTTTTGGCCGAAAGTTTTCGCAGACATGGAAGTCCTTTCGAAACGACGCCAAACGGCCCATACGATTTTGAAGAATTGGAGCTGGAATTTGGAGCATTTTGACCCAAAAAAATGGAATTTTCAATGAGAAATTAGCCTAGAATCATGGAAAAATTCTTTTCTTTTTTTTTTTTGATAATTTTCAGTCATTTTTGACCGTTTTTTACCCGCTAACTTGCAGGAAACGTCCCGAAATTTTCCCAGTTTTATGCAGTACTCTACAGTACTCGCCTACCGTACCCTTTCATGCTCCGGGAGCCCGAAAAACTGCTCCGAGTGCATCAACCACTCGGCGGCTCTTGTCATCCACTCCTCAAAGTTCATGAAGTAATCGTCAAAAGTCATGGATTCGGAAATATTCGGGTCGGATTTTTGACGGGATCTGAACTTCGACAAGGAGAAGGTCATTTTTTGAAGAGCATTCAGAGATTGATATTCGGAAGTTGACGGTGGGTGGAACTGAAAAAAATTTTTTTTTCGAAAAACAAAAAGTTTTTTTTTTGAAATTAGCCTAAAAGTCATTACCTCTTCCAAAATCTCGCGACTTCTCCTTATTATCGGTCCAATATCTGTCCATCTTATCACCTTGTTTGTGATAGGATTCACAACATCATACAGTACCCTCTGGGGATCCGAAACCGGCACCTCCCTGGGCATCACTGCCATAACCATTGGGTTGGGGTCTGAGCGGGATTTTGAGGTGTCTTCTGGAAAGTTCTGATGTTTCAAATGTACAGAAATTTAGACAATAAAATAGACAAAAAAATTTACTGTCGAATGATAGTGATTTCATGAATTTTGAGTTTCAACTCACTGAGATATGGCGGTTTTTGTAAAAAAACAGAAATTTTAAGGACAAAAATTTTTTTTTCAAAATCATGTCATGATTATACTCATTTTAAAGCTTATTACAAGCTGATTTCATTGCTATACAAATTTTATAATTCTGATCGAAATTGGTCAAGTTACAGTACTTTCAAAAAAAAAGTCTGAAAATCAAAGTTTCACAACCTACCTTTGTTTATACTCATTTTGAAGCTCTCAACGTCCCAAACTCGAAAATCTGATTTACTTTTCTAAATTTCAATTTCCCGCCAAAAAATTCACATAAAGAAAACTCACTCTTCCCATCACTCATGCCC
Source organism: Caenorhabditis sp. 40 LS-2015 (assembly GCA_900536305.3). Lineage (NCBI taxonomy): Eukaryota > Metazoa > Nematoda > Chromadorea > Rhabditida > Rhabditidae > Caenorhabditis > Caenorhabditis tribulationis. Next base: position 113,806 of record LR544204.1, read on the forward strand.
ACCTCCTGACACTTCTTCAGCCGACAGTACTTGCACATTAGTCGATTTTCAGACGAGAGAATGTCGCAAAATTTCGAGCGATTTTTACACTGGAATAGTGTTTGTTGGTGTTGGGAGCGCCTGAAAATGAAAATTGAGAGGTTTTGAAGCTGAAAATTCGAATTTTACGGGTCATTTTACCCTTCGAGCATTTTGAACCATTCTAGCTCAATTTTCATAATTTCCAGGTCAATTTTTACTGAACTTTTTAAATTTTTACTCAGAAACACTGCGAAAGCTACGAAAATCCCGATTTTAATGTGTTTTTGACCCAAATTTTTGATTTTGAGTTCAAAATATTTCTTGAACATTTTTGAAAATTTTTGTCACTTTTGATCATTTTCGTTAAAAATACTCAATTTTTCGGTAGACAAAACTTGCCTGGGGTCAGATTCAATTGAAAAATCCAATTTTTTACTCCAATGCACCCCAAAAACACCCCGAAAACCCCGAATTTCTCACCTGAAAAACATAGCACACGCGCGACACGTCTGCACACCAAAGTGCACCCCATCTCCATCAGATCCACAAACTAAGCAAATTGGATTACTGTACTCCAAGGAGACGGTCATTTTTTGAAGGGTTTTTGAAAAACTGAATTAGAAGTTTTTAAAATGGAAAACTCAGGGAAAAATTGAAAATGTTTGATTCAAATTTTCAAGATTTAAAATGTCAAGGGGGTCTTATCGAGCAGCGACCTTTTTGGAGAAGAGAGACCAGCAAAAATGAGAGAGAACTAGAGAAGCAGAGAAAGTCAGAGTTTTGAGCACATGATGAATACATAGGGGGTGCCTATGTGTACATAGTGACGAGAGGCGGGTAACCACTGACAAATATTGGAGGTGAACAAAGTGATCTTCGAAAATCAAGGTCACCCGGACATTGGGATACACAGAAAGAGGGTTTCTGATGAAAAAAAAAATTTTCGGAAAAGAAGTAGAGAGCAAGAGACGCAGAGAGAGATAGCAACAAAAAAAACAGCTTGCACATTGTGTCTGAGCTCCGAGGGGGAGCACAAACCATACAGGGTGACAATTAATTATGGGAACAAAGTTTGCTCTTCTACAGACGGGGGACTATCACCCCAATAAGGAATTTATGGTTTTATAAATGTTCTCCTGAGTGTTTTCTTCAATTCTGCCAAAAATCTCGTCATAATCTTAATTTTGAAAGAAGTTATGAAGACGAATATGCATAGAACCAAAATTCCTGTTATTATACGCACCTGGAATGTTCAATGCGGATGCTCCTTAACGGCTCAAAGTTATCCAAATTTCAAAAACTAAAGCGTTAAAATGAGGTGACATATCTGACAAAACTGGATGCAAACGGAAATAGTCAATGGATACAAATCCACTTCGTCAGAAGATCGTGAAAAGGCTCAAAAGCGAGAATAGCCAAATTCTGAAAAAACGCGCGAAAATGCTGGGAGGAAATTGTGGAACTGTTTGAAAGATTGTCAAAAAACATATTGAATTATGCTCTTTCAAGATCAGAAAGAATCGTTTCCTCAATCAGAAATCTAAAGCGAGTCGGTGTCAAAAAGCACTACGCCCCATTGCATGGGCCGCTGCTAACGACACATCGACAGTCGTCCTCGGAGATGAGCACTTTTTCCCTCTGGCAGGAACACCAAACTCTCAAAATGGTCATCAACTCTTGCCAGAAGCTATGATTGATTATCCTACAGCTAAAACTTATGAAAAATTTCATTACCCTACTCCTGTGCCGCATCGCAATCGGCTGGAAGAGCTGACTTAATCTTTGTGATTAAAATAGTCAAAATCGATGGAAATTTCTATCGGGAGATCATTATCAAGTGAGAACTGATATTTTGGCCTATTTCTTCTCTAGCCGGAGGTCACTGAAAGTTCCAACAAGTTTGGGTCCCAATTCATGGGCCAGAAACCACGATTGTGCTTTGCCTAGCCTCAATGCCGGAGATCCTCACCAAGGGTTTCTGGTCCAGTAACTCTTCTGATCCGAATCCCTCAATCATTCTGTTCGATTTATATTACTGTCACAGAACGGCAGAAGGAATTTAGGACGTTTTCAAGACTTTGAAGAAGAATTGGCTTGAGCTAGAGTCAAGAGAACCCCACAGAACCTCGCGGCCACGGTCGACAAATTTCCGACGCGTCTGTGTGCCATAACTTCTCAAAAAAGAGACCGATTCGGAAAATTTTTTGACATTCTCTTCTGAGACATATGGTTGTTCGTCAGTGAAAAAAAAGTCAAGATATCTGTCATTTAAAAGTTTTTATGACGAGTTACGTGTGTTCCCATAATTAATTGTCACCCTGTATTGTGTCTGGAAAGATCATGCAGGGTGTGTTCCGATCAGGGCTGTGCGAAAAATTTTTCGACCGAAAAATTTTTTCGGTTTTTTCGGTGATTTTTCGAAAAATTTTTCGGCGAAAAATGTTTCGGTCGTTTTTTTTCGAAAAATTTTTCGACCGAAAAAAATTAACGCAAATGCAACCGAAAAACTTTTTCGCCCGAAAAATTTTTTCGAAAAATCACCGAAAAAACCGAAAAAAATTTTCGCTTAATTTTCAAGTGTCTCATCTTGTATTGCTGAAAAAAGTCGAAGTTCGCTTTAATCCCCTTTTTGACATGTTCCGAAGAGCTCTTAAGAGCTCAGAAAGTGAGAGAAAGTTTGGATATGTTTCTGCTAAACCATCCGGAACTGCCAAATCTGACGAAAAACGACCGGGAAATCGTCAACGGAGTGAATACGTTTTTTTCGGTTTTTTCGATTTTTTTCGGAAAAAAAATGGCGAAAAACTTTTTTTCGAAAAATTTTTCGCCACAAAATTTCGAAAAAAAATTTTTCGGTATTTTTTTCGGTCTATTATCTTCGAAAAAAAGTTTTTCGAAATTTTTTTCGAAAGTTGTTTTTCGCACAGCCCTGGTTCCGATGATCTCTGCTGGGTGGCCTAGGATTCATCAATTTGGAATCCTAGGTCATCTATTAGGGAAACTAGGTCATCATTTTGAAGTTCTAGGCCATTAATTTGGGCTTCTAGGTCATCAATTTAGAATTCTGGGCCATCGAATTGGTATTCTAGGCCATCAATTAGGGATCCTAGGTCTTCTATTAGGAATCCTAGGCCACCACTTATGACTCATTTTCGATATTTCCAGAGATCGAAAAGATCAGTATCAACAAAATTCGCGGCAACACAAATCATCTTGTTCACTATTCTTTGTCTTGCTCGCCGAGCCCCCGCCGGCGGAGCAAACAGACGAAAAAGAGAAGGTCAAGAAAAAATTGTTCATTTCGTGCTGCGCTTTCTGACTTTATGGGTTGCGGGGGGTATATAACGAGTTGGACATGGCTACCATTTCGATTTTTTCCAATCCTCAACAATGGTACTAATCGATATGGAGGCGGCTGACTCTGCTCTTTCAAAAAATCGAAGAGTTTTCGGCTTCTTTCATTTTTTCCACACGTTTTCCCCATTCGCATTGCTATCGTCTCAACGACGGATTGTTCGATATTTTGGACTCGTCTACACTATCGCTACAGTAATCCTGATGATTTTTCGATTCTATTGGATGATGTTCCAAGTCGATGGGGAGTTTTTGACGTTCGCCTGGGCCGAAGCGAAAATGTTTGGTTTTTTGTCGCTGGAATCCGCGATTCTGACACTAGCTCTTGGGAAGATGGGATGGACGAGGAGTGTGGAGAGGTCGGAAAAGAGTTTGGTGGAGTTGAAGATTCTGAGGATTCAGAAGACGTGGAAGAAGAAGGACGACTTCAGGATTCTATACGTTCGAGCGTTGATTTCAAACTTGTTCGTGTTCGTGTCATTCACACTGACATCAATCTACTTGGCCGTGCATAGAGATGTCTCTTTTGGAGAGTGAGTTTTTGGGTGGCAAAATTTGAGTCAAAGTCTGCAAAAGCTAGACGAAAAATCCTATCATATTGAGCCAAAAATCACTGAAAACGGATGGAAACCGGCTGAGCACTGTCCTGTGACTTGAAACCTTTGTATAAAAAAAAAGGGCAAAGCTATCAAAAAGTTGTCTGAAACCAAAATGCTCAGCATAAAATTTCACATATTTTTGTAGTTATCAACTTTTTGCTAACTCCGTGTCTTTTTGAGATAATATCTCAAAATTATAGCGATTCTTGCCAAAAGAACTTCAAACTGCTGTAACTCAAAAAGGGGCGGAGCTAGAAAAAAGTTGTCAACTACAAAATAGTGTAGAATTTTATGTTGAGCAATTTCAGCGAGTTGTTTTATTTTCAAGTCAAAGCAATTTTCAGTACGAAACACTCCTCATGGTACTGGATTCTGGAGCCCATCATCTCGATTCTCTGTGCCTACTCGAATTTTCTATTCCTTCCGATTCATGCTCTCCGAGCACACGCGGTGACGCGCGAATTCGAAATCTTCAATGAGGAGCTCGAGACGGCGGATAAGGAGAAGAAATTGGCGGTAAATTGAAAATTTCGAAAAAAAATATTTTTTTGGATTAAAAATTTTTTTCAGAATGTGGCGGTTATTCAAGCGTTTGGAGTGAGGCAGATTAAGATGTTCGAGTATGCCAATTTTTTGATGCAAAGAATGGGTGAGCAATTTCGAAGAGTTTTGAAGACTCTCTATGGAGAAGAGAAGCAGAGAATAAATTTCACTGCATCTTTTATTTGAACTTGCAATGTCTCAAAAATGGGTGGAGCTACCAAAAAACTGTCAACGACAAAATTGCTCAGCTTAAAATTTCTCGTACTTTTGTAGTTGAAAATTTTTCGCTAGCTCCGCTCATTCTTAAGATAAAACGGTTTTAGCGAGATCACTTCAAGTCGATATAACTAAAAAATGGGCAGAGCTAGAAAAAAGTTGTCAACTAAGAAAATGTGTGAAATTTTATGCTGAGCAATATTGCAGTTAACAATATTTCAATAGCTCCACCCATTTTCTAGATATGGCTCGAATAGTTTCAAAAAATGGTTTTTTTTTTCAGAACGCTTCATGACATGGGCGCCGGCACTGTCAATGCTTTCATTTCTGATGGCAACTTATTTGGTTGCTGAGTATGTTTTCTGCGTTTTTTTTTCTGGAATTCAAAATTTTTTTCAGATTCAGCAAAAAGCCTCCAGTACTGTACCTAATCTGTCTCAACGCATGGGCCATTTCCGGTTTCATTATTAGCTTCGCTCTGATGTATCCAGTGGCGCTCATTCAAGAGGCGGTGGGTGAAAAGCACTTGATTAGACTATATCTCAAAAAGGGGCGGAGCTATCAAAAAGTTGTTAACTGAAGTATTGCTCAGCTTGAAATTTTACACATTTTACTAGTTGATCACTTTTCCCTAGCTCCGCCCCTTTTTGAGATATGACGTCTAAAGCATGGAATCAAAGGAATGAACTTCAAACCGCAATATCTCAAAAAGGGGTGGAGCCACCGAAATCTGGTCAATTGCAAAATTGCTCAGCATAAAATTTCACAGATATTGTATTAGCCAAATTTTTGCTAACTTTGGCCATTTTTGAGTTACTCTCCCATTTCCAGATGTCCGCCACCTCGCGAGTCCTTCTCAACTCCACGCTCCTCCAAGAAAACGACGACCCGCTGATCTTCGAAAACTACCGTATGATCCTGGAAAGATCCCTTCACAACCGTTCAACTAACAACGTCCTTCACGTCTTCTCGGTGACTCGGAAAAACGTGGAACGCGTCTTTTTCACGCACACCGCTTTGATCATTGTCATGTGCTATGTGTATGGTTTGGATGATGGGATTAGTCAGGGATTCGAGGCGATCGGAAAGTTGTTGATGATGGGGTCTGCTAATAAGACAGGGGTGCATCCCTAGGGGTCGCAATTATGTTGTGTATGTATATAAGGATGATAATAAAGGATGCAATTGATACATACTTTATTGAAAAACTCTACTAAAAGTCCAGAAAAAGGGTTAAAAAATCTCCTTAAAATCGTCACTCAAAAAGTACAAATGATACATCGACGCGTTGATCATGGCCATGAGCATCGTGTGGACAGCGCGTCTAATGACGGTGGCTCTTCTTATGGGACCTCTTCGAATGCTTCGCCGAATGCTTCGCAGCGTGTCCATGATGCTTTCCACGCGCATTCTCCTTGTCGTGATGATGGTGGTGCTCCTGGTGCTCTCCGTGGTGATGCTCTCCGCCGTGGTGTTGGTGTCCTCCGTGGTGTGCTCCATGCTCTCCATGGTGGGCAGTGTGATGAGCACCATGCTCTCCGTGCTCATGGTGGTGGCCGTGATGGGCTGGGGCATGGTGTCCATGGTGGGTTCCATGGGAGGCGTGGTGGGCTCCGTGGTGAGCTGGAGAGTGGTGGGTTCCATGGTGTCCGTGGTGAGCTGGGGCGTGGTGAGACTCGTGGTGTCCGTGGTGGGTCCCATGCTCGTGGTGAGGGGCATGGTGTCCATGGTGCTCTCCGTGGTGAGCCCCATGGTGAGCTGGAGAGTGGTGGGTTCCATGGTGGGCATGGTGGGTCCCATGGGGAGCTGGGGAGTGGTGGGTTCCATGGGACTCATGATGTCCGTGGTGGGTCCCATGGTGGGGGGCATGGTGAGACTCGTGGTGTCCGTGGTGGGTCCCATGGTGAGGGGCATGGTGTCCGTGGTGCTCTCCGTGGTGAGCTGGGGAGTGGTGGGTTCCATGATGTCCGTGGTGAGCTGGAGAGTGATGGGCTCCGTGGTGGGCATGGTGGGTCCCATGCTCATGGTGTGGGGCGTGATGAGACTCGTGGTGTCCGTGGTGGGTCCCATGGTGGGCTGGGGCGTGGTGAGACTCGTGGTGTACGTGGTGCTCTCCGTGATGAGCTGGGGCGTGGTGGTGGGTCCCATGCTCATGATGTCCGTGGTGAGCTGGGGAGTGGTGTGTTCCATGGTGAGCATGGTGGGTCCCATGCTCGTGGTGTGGGGCGTGGTGAGTCTCATGATGTCCGTGATGCTCTCCGTGGGCGTGGTGTCCTTCCTTGTGCTCATGGTGTCCGTGGTGAGCTGGGGAGTGGTGGTGGGTCCCGTGCTCGTGGTGTGGGGCATGGTGAGACTCGCGGTGGGTCCCATGGTGAGCTGGGGAGTGATGGGTTCCGTGGGACTCATGATGTCCGTGATGGGTTCCATGCTCGTGGTGTGGAGCGTGGTGGCCCTCCTTGTGCTCATGGTGTCCATGGTGTTCTCCGTGGTGGGCTGGAGAATGATGAGACTCATGATGTCCGTGATGAGTTCCGTGTTCATGATGTGGGGCATGATGATGCTCTCCATGCTCATGATGTCCGTGGTGTTCTCCGTGGTGAGCTGGGTCGTGGTGCTCATGATGATGCTCATGATGGGCTGGTGTGTGATGTCCCTCCTTATGCTCATGGTGCTCTCCATGGGCGTGGTGATGTCCGTGCTCATGATGCGGCTCATGATATCCTTCCTTGTGCTCATGATGAGCATGCTCGTGGTGCTTCTTCTCGTCCTCGGATTCCGACGATGAGCTTGAGCTGCTCGACGAAGATGAAGAGGAATCCTTCTTATGATGCTTCTTGCCATGCTGCTTCTTCACATGCTTCTTCTTGTGCACCTTCTTCTTCTCGTCTTCAGATTCGGATGAAGAAGACGATGAGGAGCTCGAGCTGGATGATGAGCTAGAGCTGGATGATGAGCTAGAGCTGGAAGAGGAAGCGGCCTTCTTGTGATGCTTCTTGGCGTGCTTCTTGTGAGACACCTTCTTCTTCTTCTCGTCCTCGGAGTCGGAGGAGGAGCTAGAGGAGCTAGAAGATGAGCTGGAGCTAGAAGACGAGCTGGAGCTGGAGGATTCCACTTTCTTATGATGCTTCTTCAGGTGCTTCTTGGCATGCTTCTTATGATGGTGCTTCTCGTCTTCGGATTCAGAAGAGGAGCTGGAAGAGGAGCTGGAAGAGGAGCTGGAGCTGGAGCTAGAGCTGCTCGAGGAAGACGAGCTGGAAGATTCCGCCTTCTTATGATGCTTCTTCAAGTGCTTCTTGGCATGCTTCTTATGGTGATGCTTCTCGTCCTCGGATTCAGATGAGGAGCTGGAGCTGGAGCTCGACGAAGAAGAGCTGGAGCTCGACGAAGAGCTGGATGAGCTGGAGCTCTCGACCTTCTTATGGTGCTTCTTGAGGTGCTTCTTATGATGGTGCTTCTCGTCCTCGGATTCAGATGAGCTGCTCGACGATGAAGACGAGCTGGAGGAGCTCGAGGAGCTAGAAGAGCTCGAGTCCTTGGCCGCCACATGATGATGGTGATGGTGGACCTCGTGGTGACCGGGATGCCCATGAGCATGATGGGTGTGATGGCCATGGTGTGGGGCGATGAATTGGAGGAAGGCTAAAAATCGGAAGAGGTTCAAGTTTCAAACTCCCACTCAAACTCACATTTCAAAGAGATGTGTCCATCGTGGGCGTGATGGTCGAAGACTTTGGCGAAGTGCAGCTCCTTGGCCAGATGCTCAATGTCGTGGAGGGCGGAGCGAGCCTCATCGCGAGTCAGCTTCTTGCCGTGGGACGAGTGCTTCGAGAAGATCTTCTCTAGAAAAAGATGCGGATCTAGGTCAATCTACAGTAACCGAGCAAGGCCCAGAATTGGCTACAGTAAACCCAACTAAGTTTAGGTCAATGAACAGTAGGCCTGAACCCCGAGACGATCTTCGATTCGCCTGTCGTGGAATTGATAAGAACCCGAAAAGTACACACACACACACACATGTGTTGTGTTGGCAAATAATGAAAGTTTTTTGCGGAAATTTTTTTGCTGGAAAAATTTTTTTCGAGCTGATAAGAAACTCGATGGAGATGATCTTTGAAACGGGTCGAAGGGCATCAGGAAATGGGAAAACTACAGTAACCCAGAATCCAACTACAGCAACCCTGGATCTAACTACAGTATCCATGGATCCAACTACAGTATCCATGGATCCAACTACAGTATCCTAAGATCCAACTACAGTATCAACATGATTCTGCTACAGTACCCTTGGGTCCAACTACAGTAACCCAGAATCCAACTACAGTACCCTTGGGTCCAACTACAGTACCCATGGGTACAACTACAGTATCCTAGGATCCAACTACAGTACCCCTGGACTAAATCTACCGTAATCCCCGGACTTACTGATCTTCTGAAGAGACACGTGGTGGGTGTGGTGGTGATGATGAACCGGCATAATTAGTTCGGTCCTGAAAATAGAAATTTTGAATTTTTTGAAATTCAGATTTTTCGAAGGAGGAAAAGTCTACGAATAAACTATCCCAGCCTCGGCTCCTTTTATACAGCTTATCTCCAGACTCCGCCTACTTTTTCCACCTTTTGCCACCTTGCCCCATAAGCTCCGCCCACTGCTTCGAGGGAAACCGAAAATCATGACAGGAGGCAATTAAAATTATGTGATGTTTGAAAGAAAGTGTAGTGAACATGGTAATAGAGAAAAAGATAGTGGAAGAGGGAAGCGGAAAGTGTGACATGGTACATCAGCTTCAGATGTGATGTAATATAGACTGGAAGTTAGGCAAGATTCGAAAAAAAAGGTCTACCCAGAATGATGAGGTTTGACAGGTGAGACGAGTCAGAAAATGAAAATACTTCTCGAAAATTTTCAATTTCCAAGCCTAATTCACAGCCTAACTTTTTCTATATCCTACATTTCTAGGCCACCATTGAAAATAACCTGGTTGATCCCCAGGTTGATCCGCAGGTTTATTCCCAGGTTAATGGAAATTCCCAGGTTGATGAGATTTGACAGGTTGATTCCCAGGTTGATGATAGTCCACAGGAGATTCGACAGGTTGGTACAGTCAGATTTTCCGAAAATCGCCAGGTTGATCCTCGGGTTGATGAAAACCATGAGGTTGATGAAAATCTCCAGGTTGGTGGAGTCAGAATTTCCGAAATTTCAAGACCTGATCCATGTCAAATTCTGGACCTGAACTTTGTGATCATACCAAAACCATGGAAAAAGCTGACACCTTCTTTGTGAACAAATAATGACTCATAATACCCTCCATAATACTTTTCTGACCTTCCATGAGAGCTTGCGAAGAATGTCAGGATTTTTCTAGAACATAAACCTCTAGACCTTGATCTCTGGAGGTTTATGCATCTCTAGAGGTTTATGGAGCCCTCGACTAGAGGTGAAGGGGGATCGGCTGGATTCGTAATGGAGCCATTTCTGGGTCTCGGGCGGAAGCTTCTAGAACCAAACACCTCGTTTCGCCACCTGACATGTTCTCCGTCTTGTTCCCGGAAAACTTTTTTCTAATTTTTCTTGTTGTGTACCTGTCATGTCACGTGGGGCTCTCACTTGTATTCTTGGCAATCGTAAAACTCAGTTTTGGTTTTTCCCCACCACCAACTGATAAGATAGTGGAGTGGCAATAATCAATTACACAAACCTGCTGATGGCACATTTTTGGAATGCCGCGGTGGAATGTTGGGAAAAGAGATCGGGAAGTGGAAATTCGGGATAATAGACATTTTCGGAGAGCTCAGAATGTGGGGGTCATATTGACACTGATAGTGAAGTTTGAGTGGTTGGTCGAAGACTAATAAGCCTCCAGGTTTTGTGGATTCTGAAAAGTAGGATTCCTTGAATTTTAGAATGTTCAAGTTTCTGAATGTCAGAATCTGGTAGAATCCTCCCGAGGCTACACCAGAAAGATTCCATCAACCTCCAGGAAATCCTGGTATCCCTTTGAATCTGTTGGAATGGCTTAACATTTCTCAACGTCTCTAAGAATTCCCTAGATTGTTCCAGAATGTTCCAGAATCCTTCCCAATCCTTCTCCAACCATCAGAATCTTCTAGAACACTCTAAAGTCTTCTATACTGCTGAGCCTCTAGTCTTTTTAGAATCCTACTTTTTAGAATCCTACTGAATCCACCATAGGTGGAATTCAGAATCTCTATACCTCTTCATTCTTCAGTATCCCACATACTTCAAATATTCTCGTTTCGAGTCTCCTTCTGTCGATCAAAGTTGCATCGTAGATCATAAAAGTTGTTTGTTTCGTTCTCTCTCTCGAAACGTGTCCTTCTTCTTTTTCCCTCTCCCCGAACTTTTCCGTTATCAAACAGACACGTAGTCGTCAGCATCATCATGCTCCAACTGACTACCCCTTCTTATCACACCCTACTAGGCAAAAAGCGGAAAAGAACTGCCCGGTGAGAGAGGAGATCAATGAAAAATATGGAGGAGAGCCATTAAAAGATTGCCATCATTCTGATGTGATACGGACGATTTTATGGAAATTGTCAAAAGATCGGCAACTATTTTTGGAAAAGGGTCGAGATCGTTTTGTAAAGTTTGGAATGGTTTTGGATTTCTGAATTCTTGGATTCTGGGATTCTGGGATCTGAGATTCTGAGAGATCCATCAGTGGGTGAGATTAAGAGTATACTTCAAAAAAGTCCCAAAAATGGGTTAAGGATTTTGAAGTCTTCTCCAACAAGTACTGGTCGAAAATGTTTGAGGAAAACTGAACATTGAAAAATGACAGCTTTTTCCGGGCATTCCCAAAACATATGACAATACACAAAAAATACAAAAAAAAACTGATTCAGCGAGAAATCAACATCCACAGTACCATCCAAAAAAAGTTATAATTCGACCATTTTCAGTGCAAAATTATCAAGTTTGAGCCGTTGAAAAAGTATGTCCCAACCATCCGATGTTTATCAAACTCGGTGAATATATCTAGCAACTCTAGATCTTCATTTTTGTAGTTGACAACTTTTTACGAAAATCGCAACCAAGTCTGTTATGTCGCGTTTAAGATCATTGGTCTGAAACAGTTCGAGACTTTCACTGACAAAGTTTTGGTGTCACGTGACTATAAGTGACGTATCTCACTTCACAGCAATTTTTGTAAAAAGTTGTCAACTACAAAAATGAAGATCTAGCGTTGTTTGATAGGCTCACTAAGTTTTATAGAAATCGGGTAATTGGAATATACTTTTTCAACTGCTCAAAGTTGGCCATTTTGCGCTGAAAATGGTCAAATTGTAAATCACATTGGACAGTATTGCGCATAAAACACGAAAAACCATGGCCGTCAAATGTATTTTGTAGTTTGGAAAAAAGTTCCGGGTGCTGCCAATCATTGTCGAGTAAGGAGAGCGTTCAACGTGGAAAAAAATTGGTCAGAGAAAAAAGTCAAAAAACTTTAAAAATTTCAAAATCTTGAAATGATGTCAAAATATGAAATTTGGGTTTCCAAAATGTCTCTGGCTCGAAGATGTCTACGGCTCTAACAATTCTCAGTTTCGAAATGTCTCGGTTCCTAAGTGTCCTGGTTTCGAAATATCTAGAAGCCTCAAAATGACAATAACTTTATTCAAATGAAAAATAATAGAAGTTACGAAAAATGAAAATAACCGGTATCAATTCTAAAGTTCAAACAAAATATGGCAGCGTTCGATTTCATAAATTAGCTCAAAGTACATAACATCCTAATCCAAATAACAAGAAAACACCGAAACTTCTAATACTGAAACCTCAACATATCCTTCAAAATGGGATCATCCAACACATCATATACAGTAATCTCAATATAGGACGTCACCATTTCATGAACCTCGGCCATCACTATCCCAACGGCCAGGACAATGTCGGAGGTGCGAAGAAGAGCATCTTGATGACCCTCATCGTCACACACCAGAAGCAGCGTCCGGAAGATGTCCTCGCGTTGACGGTGACAGATTTGACGACCCGAGTATTGGAGTTTGTAGTAGTCTGGAAAAAGTCGGAGTAGGAAAATCCGAAAATGCCGAAAATTTGAATTGGCCTTGTTGAGAGCTTCAAAATGAGTATAATCATGGCTACATTTGAAAATTTTATAGTTTTTCAGGCCTATAAGTAGTCGACGTCTATCTTGGTCAGTTTTGATCCAAAACTCAAAATACTTCGATTTCCAAAACCGTCACGTTTTTAGCTTCAAAATGAGTATAAACATGATCAGATTTGAAATTTTCGAGTTTTTGAGGGTCCCAGGTTACGAGACCTATGTAGGTGTATCTTGGTCAGTTTTGATCCAAAACTCACAAAACCTAGATTTTTCAAATCAGCATGTTTAGAGCTTCAAAATGAGTATAATCATGCCTAACCTCTAAGTTTTTTGAAATTTTCAAGATTTTTGGGTCTCGACACGAAAATCTTGTTTTGGTCATAACTTTGTTCAATTTTGTCCAATTTTTGAGAAAAAACCATGGTTGGAATCAGTAATTTGTCTTCTTTCTTATGAGTTTAATGAAAAATTCGGATTTGAAAGTTTTTTTTTCGAAATTTTCAAAAATCTGAAAATCCATACAAAAATCCAAAAAAACTCACTATGATGCCAAATGGTCAACGCCTTGAATAATGAAAACTCAGCAAGCGACATTTTCAAACTTTTCAGCGGCTCGCACACATGTTGCCATTGTCTCACTTTCATAGAGGTCAATGTTCTGAAATTTTGAGAATTTTTCCGAAAAAAAAATTTTGAACAAATTTTTCCGAAAAACTTTTTTTTTTCAAAATTTTCAATTTCCCACCTAAATCTATCGTAATCCTCATCCGAGTGAAATTTTCCAGAATCCCTCTGATTTTCGACCTGAGGAAGTGGACTCATCGACATGTACTCTCCATTGGCAGTTACCAGAACGTCTTCAGTTGGGAAGAGTCTGAAAATTTTGAGGGTTACTGTAGTTTTATATACAGGGTTACTGTAGTTATCTCATTCTGGTTACTGTAATTCTATCCAACTCACATCTGACTATAATAGGCCTGATCCAAGAGCACATCCACAGCAGCGGCGGTTCGAAAAAGAACTATCTGAAATTTCAGAAATTTTTTGATTAGATTACTGTAGTCTTCTACCGTACCTTTTCAGACTTGCTCAAATTCTGAAAATCCGGAAACCGATTGATGTAGTCCAGGATCATTGTGTAGTCGTTTCGATTTTTCTGCCGGTACGTCCGATGGTCGAAAAGTTTCAAATCGGCTTTGTCGTAGGGCTGAAACTGGTAGCTTGAACTACAGTAACCCAGATCAAACTTACACAAACACAGGGTCCATCGAAAACCGATCCGAGAAGCTTGTCAGTGTACGTGATCCTCCTCCTCATGTTTAGATTTATGACCTGGTCCGTGTACAGCGCAGACAGTCCGAACAACCTCTCCTCTTCTTCCAGGCCGTTGATATAGGCAGCTGTAACTTGGTTGGTTCTACAGTAATCTCTTTAATTCATTAAAATTCGGATTCTGGAGGTCGATACGGTTCGAATGAGTATAAACAAGACTAGGTTCTTAAAAAATAAAAAACTCACCCGAGGATTCTGAAATCGACGTCAATCGGGAGCGAATCTCCGATGAATCCGTCACCATGCGGAACTCGTCAGAACTGGGCATCTGAATGAACTGGTTCAGCTCATCGATTCCCATCAGATTTTCCTCGGTTTCAGTCGTTTTCCGCGATTTTGGGGTCGGTGGACAGAAGTCGTACTCGTTTTCAGAATAGTCATGCGAGTAGAAGACGACTTCAGAAGAAGAAGACGTCGCGTGATGAGAAGTGCTCGGGTATTGGTCGTAATCTGCAAAAAAATCTAATCGAAGTTCGCGTCAAGGTACGAGATAAGGGTCAGGAGACAGAAAATGCGTCCAAGCACCGAAAAGGCGTCATTGCACTGTGAACGCGTCAATGCACGGGAAATGCGTCAACGCACGAAAACAGTGTCAAGGCACCAAAAATGCGTCAAGGCACGGAAAATGTGTCAAGGAGGTGCCCTGACGTGTTGCTCGTGATCTGGCGTGAACTCGTTGCTTTGACTCATTTTTTGTGCTCTGATACATTTTTTGTACCATGACGCGTTTGTTGGGCTTTGACACATTTTTTGTACCTTGACGCGCTTTCAGTGTCTTGGCAAATTTTTTGTGCCTTGGCGTGTTTTCAGTGCCTTGACGCCCTTTCAGTGCCTTGACGCATTTCTGGTGCCCATGACTCACAAATAGTCTGCTCATTGCTCATCATATCATGATGCTGAACTGGCTGCATTTCGTGAAATTGAGACGGATTCGAACTCTGAATCTCTTCTGGCTGCGGGGGCGGCAAAATCGGCGGCGAGAATTCTTCGGATTGTGAGGAATGGCGGGAATTTGAAAATTTCTCCATCGACCCTGAACCCGAATTTGACCTTCTATCCGTCTTGACTTCTCGCTTCGCCTGGACTACTGTAACTTTTTTTTTGGTAGACCAAAAATTTTTGAGATTTTTGAAAAAACTCACAATCTCTAACCATTCCGGCGCGAAGACACTTTTTTAGGCGGCAGTGACGACAGTTGAGACGGAGTGCTGGAATTTTGAAATTTTTTTGAAATTTTTTCCACAAAATCAAACCACATCACTAGAAGTACTGTATTGCTCATTCTGGCCAAAAATAGATAAAAAATTCAAAAATCTAGACAAACAGACACACACACAGACAGACTCCATATAACTGTTACCGTATCCCTTGATGCTTTGGGGGGAGATTATATCTAAAATTAGAGCGAAAAAAAAGGTTCATACACATACTGTGGTCGATTTTGCAGGGACGAGAGCCGTCTCCGAGACACTCGTAGGACTGTCCCATCGCGATGCTTCGACGGAAGAATGCGGCGCAGGCCTGGAAAATTTTTTTAGTGACAAAAAAACTTGGGCTGAAAGTCTTGAAAATGAACCGAAGGTCAGTTGAAAATTAAAGAATTGGGTTCGTCTTGTTAAGAGCTTCAAAACGAGTATAATCATGACCAGGTTTGAGAGTATTGGGTTTTTGGGGTCCTGGAACAAAAACAACTGTATCTTGGTTAATTTTCATCAGAAATTTGTGAAACTGAAAATTTCGAATTTCAAACTTTCAGAGCTTCAAAATGAGTATAAACACGACCAGACTTGAAACTTTGAGTTTTTCGGGTTCTTGACGGATATTGGTGTATCTTCGTCAGTTTTGCTCCGAAGCTCATAAAACATAAATTTCCTGTTTCAACACGTCAAGAGCTTCAAAATGAGTATAATCATGACTAGGATTGAAATTTTTCGAATTTTTCGAGATTTTTGGGTCTCGACACGAAAATATTGTTTCAGTCATAACTTTGTTGATTTTCATCCGATTTTTGAGAAAAAAACATAGTTTCAATTAAAAAATGGTGTTCTTCTTTGCGAGTTTATTGAAAACGTGAAATTTTGATTTTAGAAAAACATCAAAAATTCAGTATTCGTCCGAAAATCGAAAATCCGAGATATGCACCAAGAAAATTTTTATGACTGGTTTTTGTAGTAGACCAAGATTGTCTCCATATTACTTTCACAAAGAAAAAACCGACTCACTTTACAAGATTGTGCTCCGAAATGGTAGTTGGTGGCGTTAGGCGAATCACACACCGTACACTTTCCACGGACCATTTTTTCTAGGATATTTCAGCTGAAAAAATGTACTGATAATAAGCGAATCCATAGAAAAAGAAGTGGTCAAAACCTGAGAAAAGAACCATTAACCCAAAAATCAATAGCCATTTGTAATTGACAGTTGAAAGAAAACAAAAAGAAGAAGAAGAGAGATAAGACAAAAAGGAGAGACGCAGAGAAAGAGAAAGGGGACAAAGTTCTGATAAGGACAACACATCTAATTCCATGCGACAAAAATCGGAAAGAAAATGGACTTTCTGACACACACGTGTGTCAGAATAGATGGACACATAATGATGGCCAATTTTTTTTTGTTCGGTTTTTTTTGGCTTGGAAGGACTACAAATTTTGTGACCATCAGAGAAGATAGAAAAGGGACACTTTCTGATCGAAAATAGAACTGGCTACAGAATTTGCTAGAATTGGCCTTCGAAA
The DNA here is from genome assembly GCA_900536305.3 of Caenorhabditis sp. 40 LS-2015. Taxonomy (NCBI): domain Eukaryota; kingdom Metazoa; phylum Nematoda; class Chromadorea; order Rhabditida; family Rhabditidae; genus Caenorhabditis; species Caenorhabditis tribulationis. The sequence continues at coordinate 130,696 of LR544204.1, forward strand.
AAAAAAACTGTAAAAAAATGTTTGTCATAAATTCTTCGAAACGATTTTTTTCGAAATTTTTTTTTTCAAAATTGTTTTTTCGATAATTAATTTTTCGACATTTTTTTTTAACACACACTGTTTGGGAGTGATGAGTATGCAAAAAAAGAACTTTAAAAAAAAAATTTTTTTTGAATTCATTTTTTCTTTAAATTAGTACATTCAATTTTGCATCACTCTAAGTGTGTGTGTGTGTTATTACCTTTTCCATTTTGTGTTGACCATTCCTGCCTCTATCTCTCTTCCCCTATCTATGTGACTGTCAGTCACACCGATCACACACATTTCTCTATCACTATAATACACTACACATAAGAAGAGGTCTTCTCTCACTCTCTTCATAATATGATATCAATGTATTCTACTTTGGTCAAATTTTGCAGTGTTGTTTCCTTGGATGGAGGTCGGTAGATACAAAGTGATCAAAAAAGAAATAGAGAAGACGAGAGATCGAGTAGTGATCAGTGAGAATTGGCGGAGAATGAAACGGAAAATAAAATTAATGACGCTAGAACATTGTAAGAAAAAACTCAAAACAGGTCAAGACACGAGAAATCCGTTAAGGCTCCAAAAATGTGTCAAAGAACGAGAAATGCGCTAATAGTGCAAAAAGTCCATCAATGGACTGGAATCAAGTCAAGACACGAAAAATGGGCCAACAAAGGGATACACTGTCATTTTGGAGTCTCGGCGCATTTCCAGTGATTTTTCGAACTTTTAGTGGCTGACACATTTTTTGTGCCTTGACGCATTTTTCGTGCCTTGACGCATTATTCGCCCCTCTTGACGAATACCTGGCGCGTTGAAGGTATTCAACTTTGAAAAATCTCAAATTTGATGCGACTGTTTTTTTTGTAACATCAAGTTTTTCTGATTCTGACCCGCAGCAGAATCCCCTCTCCGACAGGTGCAAAGCAAAAAAGAGCATGAAATCTTGTAGATCAAAAAACTCGGAAAATATTCAAATTCATAGTCAGCTACACATAAGACAAAATGAGAAAAAGGTGAGAAACAATGGAGAAATCGAAAAATGATAAAACGAAAACTGGTGATAAGAGAAGGAGGGCGAAAATTTTGATGATGGTGGTCTGATTTATTAAAGTGCAATATAATAACGGAAAAAAACTTTTTTTTTAATTCAGTTGTTTTACTCCACGAGGAGTACAAAACTTGTTCAGAAACTTCAAGAAAATCCAAAAAAAAATTTCCGAAATTTCATACACCTTCTTATCTTATACAAATTTGTTGGTATTTGTTTGTTCTCGAAAAAAGTACACCTCTTGGCTGCAAAATGTTGTAGACCTGCAAAACCGTGCTTGAAAAGTGCATAGGTTTGAAGTTATTGAACTCTTTTGTGCATTTTTCGTTTTTTCGAAAAAGTCGTTCGAAGAATTCGACTTTCCGTGAAATTGAGCGCAGTGCGTTATTTTGGAGTGTCGTAGTCTGCTTGGCTGTACTGTATTTTTCGAACATTTCTCGAAAAAAATGTTCAAAAAAAGTTTTCGAAAAAAAAATTTCGGATAAAAATATTCAAAAATTTTTTTCGAAAAATTCGAAAAAAACTCACGAACGTCTTTGAAAATCAAACGCCGTTTTTGTGAACTCCTCGTGGACAGCTCGGACCACCCAACAATGAGGTGTGTCTTTGTCCAAGAGGAGTACAAAAGTGGGAGCTGAAAAAAAAGAGCGCGAAACTCATGTAAAATCCAATTGTGATGTGTTAATTCCTGGAAAATCAGATTAGGCGGGTTTTTCCTCCAAAAGAAAAAGTATATGAAGAAGTGAGAAACCTTAGAGGAAATAATATAATATTCTTTTCTTTTCGTGGTCTGGATTTTTGATATATGAGTTTGTATTTTGTGCTCATTTCTTCATGTGGGAAGAAAAGGGGTCTGGAGGTGTACTTCTCGTGGAAAAGTCGGAAAGTCAAAACTCGGAATTTTGGAATCTCAGAATCCATCAGAATCCATCAGAATTTCAGAATCTCGGAATCTCAGAATCTTAGAATCCATCAGAATCTCAGAATCTCAGAATCTCAGATTCTTGGAATTACGTAATTTTGGAATTCTTGTCATCGAAACAGAGCAATGATAAAAACTGAGCAGTTTTAAGATGAGCAATAATGAAAAAATCTCGAATGCCATCAGAATTTTGAAACCTCAGAATCTTACTGACCTCCATTTCCAGAGCTCTGTTTTCTGTTCTTTTTTTGACCTCTGTTCTCTAACTAGACCTTACAAACTTGAAAATTGTACATTTATTCGTAGAAAATTATTTTTAAGCTTGACAATGATATCTGAGTTTCGGGAACACAAATGAGAAGGCAAAAAAAGAGAGAACTTGAAAAACAGAAGAAGGGTTGGAAAATTCAGGCCATCAATCCCGAACAATATCGTCTTCCTCCAAACGAGCAGTGTCGACAAAATCAAAAGTCATCTTTGTCCCGTCGTGCCCAACTCTGAGCACTTTTCCAGGTCGGGGACTCTTGTAGAACCACATTGATTCTTCTGGGTCATTCTCAATGTCCGGCACAATCAAGCTCAGCGAGTCGAGACGGTTGCCGACGTCGTCCAGCTCGATTGAGCACCAGTGAAACGTGGGAGAGTTGAGAAATGTCTGAAATCACAGGAGACCTCTATAGCCAATCATGAGCAATCCACTCACCTCTTTCAGTCTTGCCACTTGTTCTGGAGAAATCCAGACCATTCTGGAGACGCTCCACGGAATGGTCTCCAGAAGGCGTGTTTCAGGAATACGAAGACCCTCAAATCGCAAAGTTTGAACATGTTTCCACTGCTGCAACCCGGCAACCCAACTCAATTGAGTATTAGCATATCTCTCGTCGCCCGTTATCTTCATGGTCACGCTTTTTAGTGCTTCCGCGGACACAAACTGAAGAATCCGATAGAGGTGGCAAGAACTCTCAGTGTCCAATAGAAGATTGGTGATGCGAAGGAAGGGTCGCTCGGTGAGTGCCGATAGGATGCTGTCGTAGAAAAGAAGAGAAGAATCTTCTTGAAAATCGAGTGTGAGCCAGTTGAGTGGCGTTGGTTGATGGGTCAAGGAAGACTTGAGGATCTGCAAAATTGTTGAGGTTTACGTCTATTAGCAGGGAATCAATCACCTTGAAATCGTCACAAATCACTTCGTCGAGAGGGGTATTTGTGTTAAAACTACGACCTTCAACATTCCATGCTTGGCTTCCCTTAACAGTGTATCCACCGGGAGTCTTAAAATAGAGGATGCTCGTCGATTGTTCATTGAAGAATGTCAGCTTTATCGCTACATCCGAACCGCTCGCAACGCAAGTGATACACTGGACTTTCGGGCTTGGTTTGATGAGATCCACAAGTCCACGGAGACGAGAGCAGGATTTGCGGAGGCACTGGCTGAAAAAGCGATTTCCAGTTCAGAGAATCTCACCAGGAGACTATTAGGAGGGTCGGGTTAAACTTGTTCTCATCGTTTGGGTCGAGGTAAAATCGACACCTACAGACTCGGACTCTGAACCTACAGATTCGGACTCTGAACCCTCAGATTCGGACTCTGAACCTACAGATTCGGATTCTGAACTAGAGAATATATTGATTTTAAAAAGGCGAATTTGAGTTCAGTGCTATTGTAGTTGAGGGGCGGAGCCACGAATTTCTTCGGTTTTTCAGTGTTCTCAGAGACTTGCGAAAAAAAAACTCACATATCGTCATAGTTACAATGCTCCAAGATATTCTTCATGACGACGTCAGGCATCGCTCCCAGAGTGTTTTTCTTTATTTGGCTCATTTTTCCACTGTAAGAAAGTGTAATTTATCTCTGAGAATATGTAAAAAGTAGCAAGAAACATTAAAAACGCAGTAAAAATTAGCTGAAAATTAACAAAAAGGAGAAGAGATCGAAATCGATAAAAACCAGACGAAAAAAAACACGGAAAATGCAAGTGCGCCCCATTGCTACAGGGGGGGGGGGGGGGGGGGGAA